>LBNU01025257.1:12741-39000 GCA_014162995.1 Artemisia annua
CATTTCATGTGGCACCCTCATCCAAATGGCAAACGTCATGTGGAGGTAAGGACAAAAAAGGCCCGAGAGTGAGGTGATTGGTTACGCAGTGCATGTACAAGTGGTTCCCCCATTTGATTAACAGACTAGTTTACTATAATTATTTTTACACTTATCTTTTTTTACCTATAACTACTCTAAACTTCAACTTTTTTAAACACAACTTCTCTTTTGTATATATTCACACTCTCAATCACCATTTATTTAGCAAATATCTCAACAAAAGACTCCTGACCCTCAAACGTCACAAACAAAACATCCTGGCAAACTCCCTGAACACGCGCTATGAAACATTCTGTCTTGTAAATACTCCACCGGCAAACACACAATTCAAGAATACCAAAATCCAACCATTCATTACCCCATAACAAATATTTACTACGCACATACCTCACCAAACATGTTTAACTGTTTAAACAAATAATGTAAAAACTTATTCGCATTATTCGATCTTCTTTGTGTTTTGATAATCACAAAACTATAAGATGACATGTTCACGGTAAAAGTTACGGCGTTAATACAGTTTTTAACTTAGGAAACTCATTACTTCTACTAGCTTTACAACTGGTCACTTTAGTGTATGAAACAAACTTATACCGTCATTAGGGGTTTTGGTGATAATGATTTTTATTTCTTACAAATTGACATTTTTAAGTTTGGACAAAATTTTTCACCAAAAGTATTTTTGTGTTTTTTAAATAAATGCTTTATTAATAAAATATATTGAAATTCAAATTTGCTCGACATCTAGCTTAGTGTCGGAAATAGTGGATAGGCGACGTTAGGGTGGTTCTACCTTGAACTAGGACATGGTATTTAGCTTTGTACCGGATAAAGTGTAAGCGACGATTGCAAGGGTTTCTCCACCGGTGAAAGGAGCTTGTTGACTAGTGCTTCAAACTCTCGAGATGGATACTCGGGGCGTGGAGTAGGGCAATGAAAAAGAGTCCTTGTAGCCGAACCGCGATAAACAATCGTGTTGTGGTTTGATCGTTTCTTTCTTTATACTTGCATATTAATTATTGTTAATTAGTTAGAATCGTTGATTACACGTAAAGCTTTTCAAAGAAAAACAAGTTAAAAAGCGGTAAACTATTCAACCCCCCTTCTAGTTTTCCACAATGGCATCAAGAGCTACGTTACTCAAGATCTTTAAAATATATTGTATTTTAAAACTTGGATCGATCCATGGATTTTGAAAATCTCAAAGAAGGGCAATCTACTCAAAGGCCAGCGCTATTTGAAAAAGAAAACTTCCTTGAATGGAAAAATAAATTTGAAAACTATTTTGTGAGATCAGTTGATCAAGATCTTTGGCATATTATTTCTATTGGTGATTTTAAACCAACAAAAACAAGTTTTGAAAGTCAAGATGATTATCTTAAATTTGATAAAAACACTAAAGCTAAGATAATGATTTATAAAGCTTTACCGAGGTTTGAATATGAAAAAGTGTATTTTTGTCAAACGGCTAATGATATTTGGAAAAATATATTAAATTTTCATCAAGAAATGTGTCAAGTTAAAGATGATCAACTTGATCTTACATATGAGGTAGTTATCTTAGAAAAACTAATAGATGGATATTTAGTTGAAGTAAATACAAGTGCTACGAGTTTAAATGTTTTAAATGAAGGTATAAGTGAAGATGAAAACTTGTGTCAAGCTCAAAGAGGATTTGCTTACGAATCATGGAGTGACACGGGATGAAGATGAAGACAACTATCCGATTTGTAGTTATGAATTTGATAAAACTACAAAAAAGTACAACTTGAAACCAAACACTTTTGGTATGACACATTCATCTTAGAATTCTCTAAACTAGAAAATGAGTCTAAACATTTATGTAACATGAACCTAAAAACAATCTTTAACGATGAACCATCAAAATCTGTCGAGAACAATTTTGAAAAGGAAATCATGTTGGAAGACAAAATGTCTAGACTTGACAGTAATGTTGAAATTGATCTAGAATGCAAAATATGTCAAGATTACAAACATGAAATTAAAAGACAAAATGAAAAAGGAAAAATGTTAGTTTAATTTGAAGAAAGTTCAAAATCTCTTGAAAGATTGTTGAAAAGCCAAAAGTCATTTAGAGATAAAACCGGATTAGGATTTAACTCGAATGCACCATCAACAAGTAAAACAAAGCACGTAAAGTTTGTTAAGCCTAGGAGAGAGGTTTAGAAGTAACTCAATCTCAAATAGAAACTTATGATAAAAGGATTAAGGATATCATGTTCTATGCTTTGATATGATTGTCTAACCTCCTTGGATTCATAAGTATTTAAGTTTCCAAGCTTTCCTACAAGTCAAGATAAAACGCTTAATGATTATTGTAACACCCCAACCTGATAAGGGTAGAAGTGCCACATTATGGTGACATATCAAAGCAAGCACAAGCATACATCTCAAGTAATACAAATGAGTATCAAGGTTACAAGGGAGACTGAAGTACAAGTACAAAAGAAAGTAGTACAAATGAGTAAGTCTGGAATGTACAAAAGCTCCTACTAATCCAAAAGCTATCAAGGTAAAGTCTTCTAAGTCCAATACACTCTTCACTCATAACCCAGCTTCCTACTAAAACCTGCCGCAGGAAAAGAAATGCGGCTGAGCTACGAGAGCCCAGTGAACAGATATGGAAGTAACAAGCAATATAGAATGATATATATAAGACAAGGGAAAGATAAAGTAAAGCATAAAGGAAGTACAACCGAAGTAAGAAGAACCTGTATTAAAGTTGTAAAGGTGTAAGGTATAAAGGTATAATGGTCAGGTCAGTTATCCACCACGAGCCCAAATCCAATCAAGTATCAAGTCAAGTCGAGTAATCAAGTAACCATGCATCCGGAGGGGAGACCTCGGGATACCAAGTATAATATGAGGGGATACCTCCAAGGGTTGGAGTAGCTAGCTCCCAAGATGTCAGGGGTTGCAATGCACGCAAGCCCAGTCACCAAGGAAATATATAATATAGTCCAAGTCATAATCATAATGGCCGTAGCCCAAGCAAGTATCAAGTCAAGACAAATCTAGGATGCATTGATTGGCCCTGAAACAGTCAACAAAAGTCAACCAAGTATTTGGTCAACAAAAGTCAAGCCATTTAGGGCTCAATGCAATGATTCAAGGAGTATAGGAATATTCCCGGGTCGTTATGTCCCGACGAGGTGTGAATGGTATACAAAACGGATTTGTGATCGGGTGATTTTGAATGGGAAAGCGATTTGAATGATTACACTAAGGAAATGAAAGGAAAATAGCTTAAATAAACTATATTAACAAATACGTAAGGCCAAATTACTTAAAAACGTTTAAAAACTACAAACGCGTACGTTTAATTTAAAACTACGTAAACGAACGAAATAATACGCGAGTTTTAAGAAATAAAAATCCTACGGAAGTGAAAATTATATTTTTACAAACCTAATGACAAAATAAAATTATTGGAAAAAGAAAAATATTTATTACACTATTTATTTAATTGTTATTAATTAAAAACTACTTAAACTAGATTAAATCAAAATAAACACTAAACTAATTTAATTAAATCTGAAATTTATTCTATAAATACTTAGTAATATCTATTAACTGGGAAAAATATAAAAGGTACAGAAAGCTTATTAATAAGCTGTAAAATAAGCTGAACAAGGAAATTAAGCTAATTATGCTAATACTAGTATATATAAAAAACTGGAAAACATAAACACTAACAATACCATAGGGGAGATGGTGCACGGGGTAGGCTTAGTTTTGTACCAGGTAACCAACAGGTCCCTAGTTCGAATCCCACACACCACAATTTACAAACATTTTTTATTTTTGGTTTTTTATTTTATAGAAGCATTTTATCAACAAAAATAAGAAACTTTAATAAACACAACTTTTTAGAAAACACCAAATAAGCACTGTGTGAACTTATTTGTTCACACGGTTGGCTTTTAAGCTAAAAATGAAATCTAAAACTTGAACAAGCTTGAAATAAGCTACACAATAGAAACCTAAGGTTGATAAAGCTAGATAACATACAATGAAACAGTCTAAATAACTTAAAACAAACAATTTAGCAACGTGGNGCTACACAATAGAAACCTAAGGTTGATAAAGCTAGATACCAGTGAAACAAGTCTAAATAAGCTTAAAACAAACAATTTAGCACAGTGGATAAGTACAAATAAGCAGATAAGCAAATCAAAATCCACAATCCAAACACACTGAGCAGTTAAAAGGGCTAACTTGCAAGCCTATGTGGTACCCACAAATAAGCTCAGGGGTCCAAGGTTAGGTTTGAACCAATAAGCCATCCTACCAAGCTTTCCAAAGAGCCAAAAAGCTCTGGATAAGCTCAAATGAGAAGCTCACAATGAGCTTGTGAAATGTGGCTCAATGAACACTCCCCTGGTGCAGGGCAATACTATGAAAAAGTGCTAAAAAGAAGAGAACAAATAAGCAGTTAAACTAGCAAATAAAAATTCAACAAAAATAACATGAAAAGATAAGCAACAAAAGTTTAATTATCCAAAAGCACTAGTTATGAATCTAAGTATTAAAGCCTACACAAAATTATTCATTTAATTCAAAAACTGCATACATGGACTTTTGACTTTTTAAAGAAAAACTATAGATTGACTTATTTGAACTTCTGATTACTCCTTCTTACTAAATAAGCTGTTATATGATGTAATTAATCTAAATTAATCTTTATTTCCAAATTATGCAATGAAATGACTAGGTTATACAATCCAAATCTTCACAGTGAACAAGTTATGTGGATTAAAGATCAATTTTGACTATTTCCTAAATAACACTCTAATATTATGACTTATATGGACTTTAACAACCTAAATGAACATGTAACAACAAGTATCAAAAACAATAACATGCAATGACTCAATAATTCACCTTAAACCAAACAGTCCTTAAAAAAGGATTATTATATGAAATTCAAAAGGTTTTACTGATTTGAACCATGAAATGAGAACACAAGCACATATTATGATATAGTAAACTCACATGAACACATAACTACCAAATATAACAACAATAAACCTAGTATCACTATTATGCTAATTTAACTGTTGAAAGATAAAAAGTGAGCACAATGAAATCTTACACATAAGCATGCAATTTAAAGATAAAACATCACTCACTAACACCAAATGAACATGAAATCACAAAGAAATAAGCAGATTAATCACTAGAACAAGTAAATGTCAAATTGATCAAAAATGCTTACAAAGTGGAAGTAGGCTGAGAACAGTGAACCAGAACATCAAACCACAACCTAAAGCCTCCCATAAGGCATCTAAACCATGAACATCCAGATTCACCTTTGCTCCTTCCTTCAATCTTCTGGAATACTGATTTTTTTTTTATTTTTTTTTATCTAATTTTTTTTTTGTATTTTCTTGATTTTTAAGTAAACTGAATTAAGGGTCCTCTAAATGATAACAAAGCTTAAAAAAAAACTCAAAGTGAACTGAATTAAGCTTAAATGAACAAGAAACAACAACACTTAACAAGATTTGGCAAAGTTGTCAATTTTGCTAAAAATTGCCAAAAACTGAATTCGTGGATGAAACAAAAATTGATGTTAAACAAAGCTTATATTACTCAAAATAAACTGGGTACAACTGTTTTTAACTAAAAATTACAACTTGAAATGAATTTATACTACCTATGACATGATAAAACTAAACTAAACTATTTCTACTCTACATAACTTCTTCTTTCTTCTTTTTCTTGACTTTTATAGAACAATGAAGCTTTCTCTCTCTTTCCCACCTTCTTCTGAGCCGTAGGATGGCTTGAGTTGATCCTGACCTTCAAATGTCAAATTGGCGGAAAAAGGGGTAAAGTGCAATTGAGATGGTTTGGTGAGGAATAGGTGGGAGAATTTATTGTGGAGATGTACTGGGGGAAACAAGAAAGTAGTGGAGGTGAGGTTGGGGTGGACAAATCACCCTGGAATTAAGGAGGGAAATGGAGGTTAGGGATGAGGTTTGACCGGGTGTGTTGACTGGAGGGAGTATATAAAAACGGGGTTTGTTGTTTGTTTAGTTATTGGGCCAGGGAAGTGAATGGGCCAAGGAAGGGTGGAGTGATAAGGGTGTTGTTTTATTGTTTTGGGTTTTTGGATTTTTTTTTTGCTTAATATAATAACAAAGGGGTTCGTTTGGTTTTTAAGTGTAGAAAGCCCAAGGACCATTCATGTATAAAGCTGAAAGTTTAGGGGCTTGGTATGGCAATTTTCTAAATTTATCAAAGGGATTAAACTTGCCATGTTTGAATAACCAAAGGACCATAAAGATAAATTTTCCATTTTTAACCCTCCAAGGACCTTTTATGTAATTTATGAAACTTGAAGGGTTAAACTTGCCAACTTTTGAAAACTTTCATCCAGGGATTAATTTTGACAACTTTTAAATTCCCAAGGATCTTAGTGTGACTTTTCTTTGAAAGAATTTGACCAGGGACTCAAAATTTGACAAGTTTTGAAAGTTGGGGGACTGAAACCTGCCCAATTGCAAAACTGTACGTTTTTCTTCTGTTTTTACTCATTTTGCATCTAAAATATATAAAACACAATTTTGAAATATTTTCAGTATTTTGATGCATTTCTGAGTGTTTTCGTATGTTTTGCAGTTCAGATTTTACCAAAAATGATGAGTGTTTGAGCACTCATCATGCATCCATACGCCCCTGTAAACAAGTCATAATCATAGCAGTAGCCGATAATCAATTAGGGACGGTGTGGTACATCTCTCCAACCACACTAGAGTACATAGCATTGGTGCATCAATGCTATGGTTGTGGCTACTCCACAACAAGTAATACAAAGTATACAAGTGGTGGCTCGTAGTCTCAACTGTAGGTCAAGGGTCAAGTCAAATATTAAGTGTACAAGTACAAGTTCATATCAAGTGGTTCAAGTCAAAAGTCCATATCAAGTGATTCAAGTCAAATATCATATCAAAGGTTCAAGTCCAGATTCAAATCAAAATATTTATTATCAAGGCCCATAGTAAAAAGGTTCAAGATGGAAAGGTTTATACCAAGGTTCATACTGAGAAGGTTCATGTGGATTCCTTGTTTAAGGTTCAAGGTAAAGGTTCAATAGTGAGAGAGTACGTAGAGTTTAGTGTAAAGGTTCATGTCATAAGTTCAATGTAGAGGTTCATGTTAGGTTCCAAATAAAANAACTTCTGATTACTCCTTCTTACTAAATAAGCTGTTATATGATGTAATTAAGCTAAATTAATCTTTATTTCCAAATTATGCAATGAAATGACTAGGTTATACAATCCAAATCTTCACAGTGAACAAGTTATGTGGATTAAAGGTCAATTTTGACTATTTCCTAAATAACACTCTAATATTATGACTTATATGGACTTTAACAACCTAAATGAACATGTAACAACAAGTATCAAAAACAATAACATGCAATGACTCAATAATTCACCTTAAACCAAACAGTCCTTAAAAAGGATGATTGTATGAAATTCAAAAGGTTTTACTGATTTGAACCATGAAATGAGAACACAAGCACATATTATGATATAGTAAACTCAAATGAACACATAACTACCAAATATAACAACAATAAAACTAGTATCACCATTATGCTAATTTAACTGTTGAAAGATAAAAAGTGAGCACAATGAAATCTTACACATAAGCATGCAATTTAAAGATAAAATATCACTCACTAACACCAAATGAACATGAAATCACAAAGAAATAAGCATATTAATCACTAGAACAAGTAAATGTCAAATTGATCAAAAATGCTTACAAAGTGGAAGTAGGCTGAGAACAGTGAACCAGAACATCAAACCACAACCTAAAGCCTCCCATAAGGCATCTAAACCATGAACATCTAGATTCACCTTTGCTCCTTCCTTCAATCTTCTGGAATACTGATTTTTGATTTCTCTACTATTCTTCTTGATTTATTTTTATTTTTAATTATTGAACTGAAACTGAGTAGAATACAAAAGAAAACTTATAAAAGCTAATAAGTGACCTATATAAGCTTATAGAACCTTAAAACATAACCTGTAATAAGACTTAAGGTGGAATGAGATTTCACATTAAAATGCATAAAACTGGGTTTAATGAAGAAACTTGAAATTAAGATTAAACTAAGATGAAATTTCACTGAAAATGTTTATTACAACCTTTTAAACTAACAATTACAACTAGAATTGAGAATTACACTTAAAACGACATCTAAGCTACACTACTTAACTACTACTACTAACTGCCTCTTCACTTCTCCTTCTTTCTTGACTTATAATGTCCCATGTGGGGTTCTGAGTCTTTCCCACCTCTCCTTTGAGCCATTGGATGACTAATCTTTAATCTTGGCCGTTCACTGCATTTTGGCGGGAAAAACTTATAAGCCAATGGGGGTGGTTTGGTGGGTTGTATGTGGGATTATTAATGGTGAGTGTACTGGGGAACATGGAGGAGAGGTTGGGAGTACTATGGAGGTGAGGTGGGGAGACAAAATTCCCTGGTTATTAGGGGTTAATGGTGGAGGGAAGGTGAGGTTAGGGGTGGGTCAAACTTGGGTTTGACCGAGTTTAAAATAAAACGGGAGTAGTTATAATAAGGGGGTGGGCTGTTTAGCTTTGGGCTTGGGGGTGGAATTGGGCCAGGGGATGAGTTTGGGGTTTATATAATTATTGGGTTGGTTTTTAGATTTTGGGTTAAGAGTAATAACCAAGGGTCCGTTTGGTTTATGGAGTACAAGGACCAATTGTGTAATTCACCCAAAGATAAGGGACTGAAAATGAAACTTCTCCAAAGATATTACAAGGACCAAACTTGCCAATTTAGAAAACCAAAGGACCAAAAATTCCACTTTTGCACTTTTAAAACCCCAAGGACCATTTCTGTAAATTTCCCAAAGTTCAGGGACCAAAACTGTAATTTGCCCAAAGAATCATTCAAGGACCATTTTTGACAACTTAAAACATTTCAAGGGCCTTGAATGATAAAACTCCACATTTTTAAACTCCAGGGACTATTTTTGCCAAACTTAGAAAGTTGGGGGACTGAAACTGCCAATTCTGCAAACTTTGCTCGTTTTTCGTTTGTTTTTAAACATTTTGTATTTAAGACACATAAAACACGATCCTTGGATATTTTCATCATTTTGATGCATTTTTGCGTGTTTTCAGATGTTTTGCGTTTCAGATTTGACCAAAAATGATGAGTGTTTGCGCACTCATCAATAATTAAATGAATTATAACTAAATTTCTATAAACGTCTCTTTTTGAGTCGTTTTCTATTACTGTAACTATGATTCCATGAAGTAATACCCCAACCCTAAATCCGCTACGAACCGTGAAAATGGGGGTGTTACAGATTGGTATCAGAGCATCAGTTTGCTTAGCTCTTTGACAGATTTCACAAACTATGTTTTGATCATTGGAGTTAAATTTCAAATCAGATTTTAGGACATTTAGAACAGGGTCTGCAGGATGACTAAGTCTGCAGTGCCAGTCAAATTGAGAAAGGCTAGTTTGAAATGAGGAAGTACTACTACTAAAAAGAATACCTATAGAATTGAAATAATATAGACCACCACATTGATTACCAATCCCCAGAACTTTTCCCAGATTCAAATCCTGATCCAAGAAATAACATTTATTCTCATCAAAGGCAACTAAGATTTTATTATCCTTTGCAAGTTTATGAACAGAAATCAGAGTAACATAGTATTCTGGTATAACCAGAACATCACATAGAGTTAAGGATTTAGTTAGTTTGAGATTTCCAATTTTAGTTATAAAGGCCTCTGATCCATTAGGATGGCCAACCTTTATTCTAAGATAGGAAATGTCAACAACATTAACCAGATCCTTATCAGTGTATGTCATGTGCTGGTTAGCACCAGAATCCACAATTTTTCCATCAGAATTAAGCTTAGGTTTTAAATTGCTATTAGTGGAAAAAAAACTTATGAAAATTCTGGTTAAAATTTTACTATTATTACAATATGTACCTGCCATATTGGCTTGCACATTATTTCCATTGAGAGAGTTGTCATTGATGAGAGAAATAAGAGTACTGAGTTGTTCATCTGTAAAGCCAGAAGATGAACAAGCAGCAGAAATGTTATTAGAGAATTTTTTGTTGTTGTTCTGTGATCTATAATTGTTACCCTTTTTTCCAAAATTTGGAGGAAATCCAATCAGTTTGAAACATCTATCTTTGGGACCATTAAAACCACAGTGTTCACAAACAAGAGTAGAACCAGAACAAGCATTTCTCTTATTATCAGAAACTTTATTAAAACTGGCAGAAGCATTATTAGTCTGATTAACAGGTGTAGTACTAGGTTGATTAGGCTGATTGACAACTCTAGAAGAGAAAGCAGAATTATGGGTTCTACTAGTACTTCCAGCAACAACATTCCTATGTGACTCTTCACTACAAATAATAGCATAAGCACCTTTAACATCAGGCAAAGGATCTCTAGATAGAATATTACTTCTTATTTGCATATAAGTATCATCAAGACCCATTAAGAATTGCATTAGTTTCATAAGTTGATTATGCCTTTTAAAATCATCAGCAGCATGGCAAGTACACCTAGGTAGTTTAACCATAGCATCAAATTGTTTCCACAAGGTACTTAACTTGTTAAAGTATTCAGAAACAATGGTACCATTTTGAGTTAATGAATGTATCTTATGATGCAAGTTAAAAGTCACAGATCCATCAACCCTACCAAAAGTGTCTTTCAACTCATTCCAAACATCACATGCACTTTTAGAGAAAATTTGCCCAAGAAACAACTCTTCTGAGATGGAATTCAAGATCCATCCCAAAACAACGGCATTAACCCTGTCCCATTGTCTACCCAAAAATTCATCAGTATTAGATCTTCTACATGTACCATCAATAAATCCAGTTTTATTTTTACCCTCAAGGGCTAAGAGCATAGCACATGACCAAACAGTGTAATTTTTAGTTCCTTTAAGTTTTATAGAGATAACAGTTAAAGAAGCTTAATCATTAGGATGTAAATGTAATGGGTGACTTAAGTCCAGTTTGCTTATTAAAGTAACATTATTATCAGGTTCAAATTCATCATCAGTATAACCATGAACAGATATGATGAACAAATAACAAGCACACAAGATAAGGAAGAGAAGTAAGTTCCCAGGATTTCCTTGCCACTAAAGTGGTAGGTCAAGGGCGTACACAAGCATAACAACAACAAAAAAGGAAAGAACAACAACCAAGCAAACCAAATAAAGAAGCAGATAAGCAGCACCAACACCACAATCACAAACAAAATCAACTTCCAATAACCTCAACTCCTACTCCCCGTCAATCTAAGTAAGAAAAAAAGATATGAAATAAAGGAGAGAGTGTGAGAGGTGTTACAGAGCACGCAATAATAATCAGCAGCGGAATGACAGCCCTAGTATACCCTAGATTCACGTAGTCTAGGGATATAGCAGAAACGCAGCGCGAACCCAGAACCAATATCCAAGATCCACCAAACCCTAATTTTTCGGAATTAGGGCAAATACCAATAACCACCTCCAATCGATAAATCAGCACCAGATATGTTGATAAAAAAACACTTAATTATCACTAGAAGCCTTTAAGAATCAAAAGCTCCAAATAGTACCAAACCCTAATTTTTTCAAAATTAGGCGTTTTACAAAAAACTTTTAGATCTAAACAACCACTAGTTAAATCCTTCAATTAACAATGTTTAATTTAATTATAACAATCAATTTTGAAAAACCCCCAAATTTTATGAAACCCTAAAATTTTTGAATCGATAGTCAGAGCAAGTTTATGGAACCTGGCTCTGATACCATGTAGAAAAACTGAATCAAATGATTCTCAAACACTTTTATTAATAAGAACAGGATTACAAACACAAGATAACCAAATCTGTTCTCAAACAGAATAACCAAAGACTTGATCTCAATCAAGAATATAATAACAGGTACAATAGAGTATTATAGTTTCTGGATACAGGCACGAGAGAGTAGACCAGCTAATATATAGAGAGACCAAAGGTCAATATCAAGAGAGAAGACAAGGAAAACGGCTAAGCAATTGTCAGGAGATAAAGACAATAAAACGGGTATTATAGTCAACGTAAATTGCAACCCAACCCTTCAATATTTATCCTCCTTAGTATATCTGCCACATATCTTTGAACACTTGAGCACATCCAACCATCATAACACCTCAAAGGTCCAAAGGGACTTAAACTGAAATATAAAACATACAAAGTTAGTCCTTGAGGTTAACATCTGATATTAGATGAGTCCTTTTTCTCAACAATTTGAATTCGTAAATATCATATATGCATAAAATTTACTTGTCGATACATATAAACATATACATATACAAGTAAACCTAACATGGATGTACATATAAATTTTATACACTTATACATTAAAAGGATCGGGTTCGAGTTCGGTGATTTATATCATCGCATCTCCGGTTTTATGATTTGGGGATTCCCCGTCCCCGGTTAACACGGAGATTCTTCGGTGAAATCGGGTTTTGGGGACCGGATCTCTATCGAGGACAAGTTTTTTTGCCATCTATACAAATCATGCTACTACTGTTTCCTAACGACAAAGTGACAAACCAAATATCTTTCTTTTGTTTCATTACCACACACGCTTATTTGAATAATATATATACTCACGTTTCGTTACCATCTTGATGTGGCCGACAACATAAAATGTTGTTTGTAAATATGATTAGGAGATATTACAAAATAATTTGGATATATTGATCCCGCTAGTCGAGTCTTTGTCTATTTTAAAGATCATGCATGTAGCACTTATCTTTACCTTTCAACTACTTTTTTGGGTTGATAAGGAATACACCATTTCACAAGCTTATCTTTAAATCTATGATAAAGATCATGATGTTCTGATATTAAGATCTAATAAATCTGTGATAAGTACCTAAGACCTTTCACATGCATCTTCATTGACAATTTATTAGAATTCTTAAGTTATGATTAGCAGGATGCCCGCGCGTTGCGGCGGCGGGTATCCTGAAATAAATTTTCCGGTGAATCATGTATTTTAGTTTATTATGTTCTTTTTGACAATAAATTTACAGATATCAAAACTTTCGTTTAGCTCGTGTCCGTTCAGGCTCGAGCCCGTTGGCTCGTGTCCGTTCAGGCTCGAGCCCGTTTGGCCCGTGCCCGTTCGGGCTCGTTCTCATTTAGCCCGTTGCCCGTTTGGGCATGAATATTTGTATTATGTGTTTTATTATTTGTATTAGTGACATTTAATGCAGAAACTGTGTTTAATTAAGTTGGTTGTACAATATGCTTGATAATTTGTATTTCTTATGTAAGGGGTGTTTTAATAAGTGCATTAATTGTATTTATTGACCAGTTAATTAATTGTATTTAATGTACATAATGTTTATTTAGTGCATTTAATGTTAGTATTAATTGTAAGTTAGAATTAAATATGAAGGGAATTTCTATAAGTAGTATTGGTTGTTGTACTTATAGCTTTAGAAGTTGTATTGCTTAATTTTAAGTATTTCTATTAATAGTAGGTCTTCCTCCATTATAAGATAGTTAGATAAGTTTAAATATAATTGTTGTCAAGAATACTCTTTTACAAAAGTTATGTTCCAATCTTTTATATAATAAAACAAAACCCCTATTGGGAATTTTTCATTTTAAAAAAAATTGGAACCATACTTTATTTAGTATTAATTTTATTAAAAAAAAGATTATTTTCTTATTAAGTAACATTTTATATTTATCCATAACACAAGTAGAAGATAAATACAAAAAATATAGATGAGATATTTAAAAAAAAAAGATTATTTTCTTATTAGGTAACATTTTATATTTATCCACAACACAAGTAGAAGATAAATACAAAAAATATAGATAAGATGCAATTAATAATAGGATTAAAATTTTTAAATAATTATTTCAAAAAATTTTTTAAAAAAAATCCTGCGCGTGCGCGGGCATTATAACTAGTGTACAAATAGAATATTTTCCTCGTCTCAAAATTATTAACCAAATTAAAAATACAATTTTTAAGGAAAGTGAGTCTACTATATTTTTAACCAATTAAATATTATTTTCAGCCATGAATTTTTTTAGTTATTTTTTAATCGATTGAAATGAGAAATGAATAATTATTTTGAAACATTACAAAATGAAAATATAGACTGTAATTTTGAGACGAAGCAAGTAAATTTCCTTAAAATTATTAAGTGAAAAGGTGACAATTGGCCTATACACATTAGTCAATATTTTATCTTAATAAAATAGAAAAATCTTCCATATGCTCTTTTTGGTAGCAATTGTGACCGACATGAACCTGCAGACAGAAGGTTAAGAATGTATGAAGGGTGCAACTTTGGCTTGTGTGATCTCAAATGCTCAAATGATGGCCGAGTACCGTATAAGAGTTAAAACACTGATACAATAGTAATGCGTGCGCGCCATATTAACAATCAACTATTCAACTCATTAAGCGAGGAAAACAAAATATGATTACTAATTCGCATAGAAAAAGGTAAAATATCAAAGCAACTGATAGCATATACTAGTTGATACCATGAATCTAGCAAAAGTTGAAAGTTCGTTCAAATACATCTAATATTTGCAGAAGTTAAGTTTCTTAACTCGATTAGAAGCATAACTCGTTCATCCTAGATCTTCATTTGAGTCTTCACTACCCTCATCTTTCAGAGTTTCGTCTACACAAGGACCATAGGCCCAGCTACAACCAGCAAAATAAAACAAGTTCATGAAACTCATAAATGCAAGAACCCAATAGTAACCATCATAGCGTCCATGGTTAATATTTGTGGAGATCCACCCTTCTTTCGTGCTTCCTCTGGTTATGTTCTCAACAGTGGTTAGTATAACGCTAGCTAGCAAATTTGCCACAGCCATCCCTAGCATGAAAAGTGAAGCTGCAATGCTCGACATGCTTTTAGGGAACTCTGAGTAATAAAACTCATTTTGTCCAATAGCACTAAACGCTTCTGCTAATCCATGTAAGCAATACTGTGGAATAAGCCACATTGCTGACATGTTTATGACCGCTTGTGGATCATTCACGAACCCTTGTTCAATTGCTTTTCTTCTTCTAACATGCTCAACAATAGCAGAAATTATCATGGCTAATGTGGAAATGACAAGCCCGATACCCATTCTTAATTTAACACCAAGGTAAACTTTTTTGTGCAAGATTTTTGATGCAGTAGGGATTATTACACGGTCATACAAAAGAACCCAAATTGCTATTGTGGCGATTGTGAAGAAAGAGAATGAGGCTGCAGGTATCTGGAAAGTAGATGAGCCTAGATGTCGATTCATAGTTTTGGCTTGGAGTACTGGAAATGAGGATTGACTTACGTTTATTGACATCATGAGACCGGATGACCACAAAGGTAGAACTCGGATCAGTGATTTTAGCTCCTCAACTTGCTCAACCGTGCATAAATGCCATCGGTCTGAAGCGTCTGCATCTGATGTTATGTCTTTTGGATTTTGAATTATGCAAGCTTTATTTAGGAAGCTGGATAAGTATTCATATGTTAGTAATCATAAACAAAGGTAATAAACTTGTTGATAGTACTATGAGTTAAAGAGTTAACTGAGATACTCATGAAACTAAATCTAGACTAGGAAATTAAAATTAATGAAACCGACAATGGGGGACCAATCCGGTCGCAAGCCGACTTTAGAAGTGGCAAAATGAGCGGGCCGGTTGGAATGTGAGACAGCCCAAAGCAAATCACTTGTTCGAGTCGACCCATAACATTTTGATTTTTTTTTCTTTTTTTTTAAGTAGAGTTTCATATTTAATATCATAACCATTTTATATCTCCAAACATTATGGGAGCCTTTCAGCTCGTACAGTCGTACTGCTCACACTCCGTGAACAAGTACGGATTTTCCTGACCCGTCCAAGTAAACCTTTTTTAAGAAAAAAAAAAATGACTCGTTTTGGCCCATTACACAATTGAGCAACCTGCCACCTCTAATATCAAAACAAAAAATAGTACTTCGTAGTTTCAATATTTATCAAGTTTAATCAGGGATTTCTAACGATTTATCAGTCATCTTCATTCTTCTATCTCAGGCAAGAAATATGATTTTAAATTTTGAGTAAACATGTTGTATTTATTTACATATAGCCCTTTTGGATGTCTAGAAAGCATGCTGAAATATGATAATATTCTCTCCAAAACACATAATTATGTTCCCTTTGCTAGAATGCATCTAGCTTACTTCCTCACAAATCATTAGCATCAAAAGATAGTAATAGTTTCACTGAAATACCTTAGTCTCTTCGTGGGTCCGGTGTCCAAATCTTTCCGATGATGATACCATCGGGTTGAAGGTGCAACAACAAATTTACGGTTCTTGTAAGCAGCAACAATCACTTGAACAAAGCTAGTGAATATGCTATTTTTAACTTTCCTCTTGACATAAAGCGAAGAAGCTACAAAGAACATAACTACAGATAGTAGCATGAGAATCACTGGAACCCCAAAACCAACCTTCCAACCAGCATGATCTTGAATATAAACAATGCCCGTAAATGCAACAAGGACCGCGATAGCGCTAGAGGCATAATACCACCCAAAGAAGCTCTCTATGGCTCTCTCATTGTTTGGGATGTTTTTATTGTCAATTTGTTGTGCACCAAACGCTAACGAACATGGTCTAACACCACCGGCTCCCATTGAGATGAGCAGAAAGGCAAATACCAAGAAAGCAAATTGAGGATTCGTTGGTGGTTTGCACGTTTCGGTTAATTGGTTGCAAGGGTGTGGCTTAAGTTGTGGAACCGTTGTTGTTAACCATAGGAGGAACATCCCCTGTAATGATACCAAATACGTAAATATGCTTAATCACATTCAAAACATATTTTTGGGCAAAAAGTTGCTCATATATTGTTACATTGTTTTTGCGTAAATGATGACATAGACGACTGGACTGTTTAGAAAAATGTTACAGTCGTAAAGGAGTTATATAAGTGAATATACAACATTTATTCGGTAGAAAAAGTTGAACCCACTTATTTCATATACAAGGTTACTAATTTTGGTTTTGAAACTAATTGGTATAAATTCTAGCTTTGCACCTGTTTTCAAGCAACGTCCTACACACAACGGATAGAGGCAAAGTTTGAGCTTGGTTCTACGCCCAGCCTAAAACCAGTCCCACAAAGCCCGTCCCAAATAGACCATGTATGGTTCAACATAACTCTACTGCTCCTATTTTTGCCAAGTATATCCAAAGCCCGGACCGGAACCTATCCTGGTTAGCAGGGCCATCCTCGAGATTTTGGGGGCCCTGTGCGAAAATCTATAAAAAGGCCTTTTTAAACTAATGCAAAAGTCTCCCCCTTATATAAGATATAATGCAAAATAGCCGTTTAAACGTTCAACATACATGACCAATTTAAGATGCATTCTCACCTAATTGCTTTTCTCATAGAGAAAAATATGTGTACACATAACACATGTATATAACTATATATATCGTTAACGGGACAAATTTTAAGGTATTTGAGGCCATGTTGCTGGTTAGTCTGGCCTATCTACCTAGTTACAGCCCAAGATGGTTCAACTTTTTGCGTGGCCCAGTTAACTGCTCTTTTTGTTTTTTACTATCTCTATACCAATAAACATATAGTAGTAGTTATACAATAAATTTGTTTTAAATGATCTATATATTATATTTAATACTAAAAACTTAAAAAGTAAAACCATGTTCTTATTTCATATGTGGGAAGATTTTTTTTTTTTTTTTTAAACAATTTCTGACCTTTTCATTAAATAAAAGGCTCAAATTAATATCAACATTTATGTGTAAGAGTTCTAAGAAACTTAAATACTCATTCTGTATTGCTTGGTATTATTACAATCTTTGTTGTCTTAAATTTATACATTTAATTAAGATCTGAGCATAAACGCTTAAATATGTAAAAGCAAATTCCAAAATGTAAACCTTTCTGGCCTTTACTGAATTCACACACAAGTTTTTGGAATTTGTTTTTTTATTACTAAAATTTTGAGATTATAAAACTGTTTTCTAGTAAATTGAATTCTGGTTTGGATTATTAGGTTTTCGAACTTGATAGAATGTCCTAAAAAATTAAAAAGATAAATGATCACGAAAAATGGTGAAATAAAAGGTGTACTCTCTTCAAACTTACCATTGATCTTGCCAAGTGTATGGTCATATTTCTTAGGCATAAAATTAGGCATGCCAATCACTACTCTAGATATAATGAGAGAGATTCAATGTACATATATATAAGTTTCCAAATGATGTTCCAAACCGGGCCACACAACTCGGGCTAGTGACAGAACTTGACCATTATTATTGGGAGCGCCGGAATCAATAGCATAAACAAAGAAAAAACATCGATATAGCTCTCTATAAGATAAAACAAAAGAAAATAAACATTATTGCAAAATAAAACAACACAATTTCTAGTGCAAAACCGAATTTTGTAATTGAAACCTAGTTCTATTTTTTCTACATTTTGAAACCTCTTGTAAAAACAACATTTTTTTAAACCTTTTTTAAAAACAACATTTTGAAACTTAAAACTCCAGATAACATCTTACAGCTTACAAAGGTGCATTCTGTTTTTAAAAGCTACAGTACTTGATTAAACTATGAGAAGCAAGTTTAATACTACAGTACTTTAGACATTTACCCTATATATTTAATAAGAAATGATTATGAGGCCTAAAGATATGACTAATTTATGTCGGAAATTGCATGACATCAGCTAAGGTACTCATTTTTTCACAAACTAATAAGAAAAAAGTGACACACAAGTTTAAGAAATAAGAATAAAATGAATCATATATTTAGGTCTCACAATCATGTCTTATATCTAATTATTTTTTCTGGATAGATCAAATTAAAATAAAGCATGCAAGATGAAAGTTCAAATAAAATTACCATGAGAGAAAAGATAGAGCCCAAGCCAATGGTAAGGAAGCGACCCAAATATGAATCAGATAGAAATGCACCTAAAACTGGTGCAAAATTTGTAGCTGCTGTCCAGAAGAAAATAATGTTTGTGCCTTTAGCTACACCAATCTTGTAGTCACTCATCAAATACACTATCATATTTGGCACCAAACCATAGCTTGCAACCTTCTCAAATGCCTCATTTGCTGCAAAATAAACAAATAAATAAATCAAGATTGAAGAATCCTATGTGATAAAAATGAAAATTTAATGATCAGAAGATAATGCATGTTGTAACATTGTGATAGTTATTTGTATAGTTAAAAACTTTATGATTCAAGAATGCAAGATACCTACCTATGATGAAAGGCATTGTGACCAGGCCACCTTTCTTTCTTGTTGAGAGTTGTGTTTGGTGACTATTCATTGCCTCCCTCATTTTCATTTCTCACTCTTGTTTTCTCTTACACCCACAAAAAGATCTTTATGGGTTCTCTCTTTATATAGTGCTCATAGTAAAAATAAAATAAATAAATAAGAAACCTAGTACATAGTTTTAAGAAAATGAATTCCTTGCATTATATTATCAATAAATATACTTTTACCTTTATAGTTTTGGTTACTTGAAATTTAAATTTATGACATATCAAAATAAAATAAAAAGTTTTAATATAGATGTAAAATTATATATTTACCTATATATCAATTTTTGAAGAA
Organism: Artemisia annua; assembly: GCA_014162995.1. Classification (NCBI taxonomy): domain Eukaryota; kingdom Viridiplantae; phylum Streptophyta; class Magnoliopsida; order Asterales; family Asteraceae; genus Artemisia; species Artemisia annua. The sequence continues at coordinate 32,505 of LBNU01025257.1, forward strand.
AAACTTGAATTAATAGTGAATTGGTAGTATGATAGTATTTTTACTTTAGATATCTATCCACCTGTATATCAATTATTGAAGAAAAACTTGAATGAATAGTAGTATTTTTACTTTAGATATTTTGATAATTATTTGCCATCACTTACTAATTTACTTTGTAATACTATAAGAAGAAACCCTAAAATCACAATTTATGCATACTTGACCCAGATTTTGAACACACTAACATCTACAAAAATATGATCAAAATGTATGAACTTACGAGACTTAAAATAGGAATATAATTCCGGCGCAACCCAAGGTTATTATCAAAGTATCAACCTAGTTAAGTATCATTGAATACCGAACATAGTATTTTATCCATATGTTTTCTTGCTTAAATAGTAAATAAAAAATGTGCTTTTTACTTATATCTTTTCAAACTAAATTAGAAGAAAATTTGTTAACTAGTGTATTTTATAGAGTATCTAATATTATCAAAATTATACATGAAAAATACTGAACATTTTTTTATTTGTAAGTTTAATTATTACTTTCTTCCAAATTTCCGTTTCCAATCTTCAAACTCGTAAAAACATAAAATAAATCATGGTGGAAAGGCGTTGCTCGTGGTTACCATTGCCGTGTGTAAGTGTTGAGGTTGTGGTGTGGAATTTGAGCTTCTTCACCTCTTCATTTATTTATTTTTTTTCTTATAAAATGGTATGCGAGTACGTATGAGGTGTATATTGTAGCGAAAAAACTGATAGCAGTGATGATAAAATCATTACAGGAAAAAGCTATGAGTTAGTAGTAAAAATGGAAAGTTTAGACACACTATAATGGCACTAGTACGTGATGGACAATAATTGCATTCGTCATTGCAATTGCACTAGTTAGAGCATCCACTATGATAAACCTTTTACAAATGTTTATACATTAATACATCAATAAATTTTAGACCTTTTGATTTTATAAACCTACATTCACTATAGTATAAACCTTTGAAAGTTCATAAAATGTCTTTTTTAACAAATGCAATAAATGTATTCAATTTATAAAGAGGTTCAAGAATTAGGACCTCTTCATGCCACATAGACATGAAATGAGTGCCCACTATGGTTGAAAGAAACATAAACATTTCCATGTTTCTTAGACCTTTTCATAAACACACCATAGTGGATGCCAAACTCTAACAAAATTAATAATAAATGACCTATCGCGATATCTGTTTTTTATTTGGACCGATTGTTTTGTTGTATTAATTATTTTAACACATGCTCCAAGTAATGTTACCATCTTGATGTAGCCATAACACATATGTTGCTTGTGAATATGATATTGCTCAAGAATGTGATTGAGCTATGCTTGTCCTTATGTAAATTTGAAGATCCTATGTTATCACTCAAATTGATAGATAAAACACATTGCCTAAGTTTTCTTCAAATTGAAAAAAATCAAATCATGTCACATGTGTTTAGCTTGTTACTTGTCAGTGAGTGGGTGATAAGAAAGTCATGCCCAACAGCACAAGTACTTTGATTTAAATTTTATTTTTAATCTATGGTAGACAGTTTTATGGTGGAAAATAAATTGGATTTTAGTTGGGTGGATTTTAAATGTACATCAAAATAATATTGAGTTATATTCCAACCAACATGAATAATTCAAAATTATTGCCAAAAGAATTTAAGGAAGAAATGTGAAAAGACAAACACATAAATACAATCGAAAGTTACTAAACAGAGACACTATTTTAGATTCCTCTTTATGGACCTAATTAGATGTATTTTGCTAACAATGACTAAAGGTGGGGATGTAATCGAGTCGAGCCGAACTCGAACTTGATAGGGTTTGAGCTTGGCTTGAAATTTATAAGGTAGGCTTGAGCTTGTCTTGATAGCTTGACGAGCTTTAATCATCCAGTCTTGAGTTCGGCTCGAAAAGCTTGAATTCATACATAAAGATTAAATTTGATAGTCAAAATCATCATTTAATCCAAGAAAATACGCAATGAACTCGAGAGAAAATAACTTATACAAAACATTCGGGGGAATTATGGTTTAAATGGTCCCTCTACACATATTTAATTATTATATCAATATCCACGTTAGTTTTAAGTTGTTCATACAAATAGGTATACTAAAAATACATATGTTCTTGAAAGCTCGAACTCGGCTCGTTATGTGGTTCGAGTTTGTTTATGGGGCTCGGGCTTGGGCTTGAGCTCGATAAAAGCTCGACTTGATCGAGTCAAGCTCAAGCTCGAGCTTGAGTTGATTGATAAAAGTTTGGCTTATTTGCACCCCTAACTAGAGGTTTGTAATAGTATCAAAATTCAGTGGTGGATTCAGAATTTTGGTCGGGTGTAACACAAATAAGTTGCGAATTATTTTGTAAGCACAAAAATTCTAAAGTTCGATTAACATTTTCTCATTTTTATCAGTTAGATTATCTCTATAACAAAAGTAAAAATTATATATATGTTAAAAAAATATCTCTTAAACTTTAAAAGCTTTCTATGTATTAAAAGTATCTTTCTACATCTCGTGGTGGCTTAAAATCAGGTGTTGCACTCGTCGTCATGCTAGTCCTGTTCCTGATCAAATCTTTCTATGAAGTATATGAAAAAACAAAGCTTTATATTCAAATGCTAAAACCTATTAAAAAAAGGTTTTTACTCTTGAAATATAATGTCTTTTATTTAGAAATGCAATAGCAAAAGAATATGTTACTATTTATTTCAGGAAAAACGAAAAGGAAATATAAAAGAAAGGGTAATATTTCAGGGGAAATGATCGAGCAGAGAGGTGGAAGGGGACATTACATAGAAAGCTGGAAAGCAATCCAACACACGTGCGGTTGTGTATCAAAGTTAACACCACAGTACTCATCATTCCACAGTACTCATCATTCCATTTTCCTTTTTCTTTTCTTTTCTTTTCGTTTCGTGTGTATATACATTGAAATAAAAATAGTACAATACATCTTTACAAATATGTTGATTTCATAATGACATTATGAGAATTAGAAAAGAGCTAATTTTTTCACTCTCACTACTTCATGTCATGTACTCGTGTGCCATTGAGAGATGACTAGAAATATATATGAGTTAATATTTAGTATGTGTTCACTAGTTTGATAGAAATGCTACTAATTAAAGAAAAACAAGTTGAGATTTTTAGATTTTGAATTCTTAGACTCGGTGTAGTGGTGACCGTGTTTATATCGTCAAATCAACGACACATCAATTTTTTTTTCTAACACCAATTTCACCATCAAACAGTGTAATAAAACTACAGACTTCACTAAATAAAATTGTCTCACTTAAATAAAAACATACATCTCAATATACTTACACACAACAAAAAAGCTCAGTCGGCTACATGATTGAGTTGTGCGCAAAAATGGTTGACGACCGAGTTATGTGACGGTGGCATAACAGGGGACGACCAAGTTGGGGGAGGACGTGTTGTCCAACTTCCACTACACTCGGTCTTAAATTAGATAGAAAACAAAGGTACGTTATATGACCTATAAATTAGCATTTTTACATTTTGAAATCTTTTTATCGGTTGTAATATAAAAATAAAAAATTATTTTAAAACGAAAAGAAAATTTGTTAACCATTCAAATTGGGACTCAAATTGGGACGGAAAAAGTATTGTTAGTTAGCATTTATCACTATATTTAGTATATTCTACTTTTTATTACTTTAATAAACCACAGAAAAATTTACTATCATTGTAGTTTGTCACCAAATTAAACTTGATTTTTTTAGGTCTGAGTCATCAAAGTAACATGTAAAAAATACATATATAATCTCACAAAAGATATAAATAAATAAATAAATAAATAAATAACACTATTTGCGTGCATGCATTTTCAAATGGTCCTGTTTTGTACCTCATGACAAGAATAGTGTAATCTTCCTCATTTGGCCATCACATTTACTCTGTTACGTATGGATGTGTCTATTTACCATATTGCGTAACAATCAAAAGATCTTTTATGCGCATATACATCTTTTACAAAGTTGATTGTGACGTGTGCTATACAATATTGTGAACTCCATATAGTGCAAGCAAAAAAATATATCCAAAATTTAAATTTGTATACTAGTATACATAACATATAATTAGAATACGTCAAAAAGAACACTAAAGAGATCTCTTTCCTGTAAAATATAGTCCTAATCTGTGTCATTTTCAATTGCGGGTCTTCTACTAATTGATATATCTATCACAGTGCCGTCCTAATTAAGGGGGCTAGTGAAGCGGACGACCGCCCAGAACCCTTAAAATTTCGGCCCACGAATCTTACTAATTATGTTCAACAGTGTCACGTGTAATATCTAATGGATTAGCAATGATATCAACTAAAAATAAATTTATAGCCAAAACTCGTTTGCATATTTTGCATCAAAAAATTCTAGAAGTGTGTCTCTTTTTATGCATGCAGATACAACATGGTGATACTGTTAGTCATGTGTTTTGTAATGGGCTAGGCCCGATTATTCTAGTTTGATAGGTGATTTGTGTACACTATATATGTTTCGGTATTATCATATCATAATGAAGGACATGAAACACATATAGTGTACAATGACCTATCAAACTAGAATAATAGGGGCTTAGTCCATTACAAAACATACGACTAATAGATACTTCTTATATGATATTCATTTTTAGGTCCTAATTTACAGTTCTCACCCAATTGGTCATCCACTTTGGTGAAATTTTATGAGGTGGATTACGTACTTGATACTTAATTAATGTGTTTGTTTAGACAATGATAAAAGGGGGTCCCTTCGGGGACATCCGATAAAATTGGAACGATACAGAGACAATGATAAAAGGGTTAACAAAAAGTGACAAACCATAGTGTGAGGCTTTTTTGTGAAATGAGATGTACCTTTAGTCCTGTACTATGTTTTAGCTGTGATAAATAAATTATTCCGTGATTTTTCAAGAAATAAACTAAAATGATGGATCATGGATGAGCTTATATGGTACGTAGTATAATACTCCGTCTTTTGATTTGATCTTCTATGAAAAACAATGAGACAGTCTCGCACACAAATTTAAGTAAATTTTTATCGCAAATGATACTTGAAAATATCATTTTATTGGTCGAAAAATCTTCTTAAATGAAAAAGAGTTATATACTCTTGAAATATCAACATCTAACTTTTTTTCTTGAAAAAAAAAAAAAGAAAAAAAAAAAGAAAAAAAAAAGAAAAAAAGAAGAAGTAAAGTAAAGTAACTCCCAATACCGTCTTCCACGGGTTATGGGTCCCAATACCGTCTTCCACAGTGTATGGGGGAGGTTGAGACATAGACAACCATACCCCTACCTAAAGTAGAGAGGCTGCTTCCGGTTGTACCAAAGGTAAAAAAAGACCTCCGGCCTTGCAAGCTAACTTGTGGCTTAAGAGCATGTATTATATGTCAATTAATTGCTCTCTATTTTCCTCTTAAATACTTGGACTTGCTATGGTGTATTAATAGTAGTGGCTCTAGGATAAAGCTCTGGCCCTAATTTTTGAGAGCTCAGATTATTTAAGACCTAGTATATATATAAAATCACATGTATTTTTGCCGTCATCTTAAAGATCTATCTATATAAAGTATCAATTAGCTGATAAATGTTAAATAATCAAAAAAATATTGAGAAAATTCCCNAAAAAAAGAAAAAAAAAAGAAAAAAAGAAGAAGTAAAGTAAAGTAACTCCCAATACCGTCTTCCACGGGTTATGGGTCCCAATACCGTCTTCCACAGTGTATGGGGGAGGTTGAGACATAGACAACCATACCCCTACCTAAAGTAGAGAGGCTGCTTCCGGTTGTACCAAAGGTAAAAAAAGACCTCCGGCCTTGCAAGCTAACTTGTGGCTTAAGAGCATGTATTATATGTCAATTAATTGCTCTCTATTTTCCTCTTAAATACTTGGACTTGCTATGGTGTATTAATAGTAGTGGCTCTAGGATAAAGCTCTGGCCCTAATTTTTGAGAGCTCAGATTATTTAAGACCTAGTATATATATAAAATCACATGTATTTTTGCCGTCATCTTAAAGATCTATCTATATAAAGTATCAATTAGCTGATAAATGTTAAATAATCAAAAAAATATTGAGAAAATTCCCGATTTAGGCCAAAAACTTTTCGACATTTCAAGTTTTGGTCGAGAATTGACCCCATTCCCATTTTGGTCATGCTCGACTGCTCAACCAGCCTATATGCGTGACACGTGTCCCACTATCAGTTTAAATATTACTATTTTTGGGTGCAGCGAATCTCTGACAAAATCTTTGTTACTGTTGGTAGTGGATGTACTTTAATATTTTTTATTGCTCGACTCACTTGCTCGACTGACGGCTGCTCGACTGACGGTGTACTTTATATATTTAAAAAATCAAAAAGTTGGCAGAGAATCTTTTGGATAGATCTTCTTTGTACTTGCAAATCTCACTCAAAGATTTCCTTTTTTGTACTTTTATTAATTTATTATTCGA
>LBNU01025259.1:0-12334 GCA_014162995.1 Artemisia annua
CCAGGAGAGAGAATGAAAATGACTCTGGGAAGCAAAGTTGATCTTCCTGAGGTCAAGTCGTATAGGATGCTAAAATGGGTTTGGAAACTTAAGTTTAATCTAAATGGTGAAATTGAAAGGTATTAAGGCCAGAGTTGTGGTAAGGATTTTAATCAAAAAACATGTTTGACTATGAATGAAACTTTTAGTCCTGTGGTTAAAATGGGCACTGTTAGATGCTTGTTAAGTATTGCTGTTCAGAATAATTGGAAATGTTTCAAATGGATGTTAACAAATGCTTTCTTATATAGTGATTTTAAATGAGAAGTTACATGTTACCCATCCACCTGGTCCTTTTCCAGATGATAGTAAGAAGGTTTGCAGGCTTAAAAAATCTCTTTATGGCCCTAAAACAAGGCTCCTAGACAATGGACATCTTAAATTGTCTGAGGCCTTGTTTGAGGCTGGGTTATACATCTAAGAATGATCATTCTTTGTTTGTTAAAATAAAGGAGTTCTGTGTTGTATTTGCTGTGTATGTTATGATTTGGTGATCACAGGTAATATGAAGTGAAATTGAGATTTTAAAATTTTCTAGGAATAAGTTTAAATAAAAGACTTAGGAGAGTTGAAGTACTTTCTTGGAATTGAAGTGTTAAAAACTAGTAAAGGTTTATGTTTAAATCAGAGAAAGTATTGTCTGGAGTTGTTAATGATTAGAATTGCTTGGTTGTAAGCCTGTTTTTAACTCCTTGCCTGAAATATTGTGCTTAATCATAAGGAATCTGATGATGACAAGTTTTTGAAAAATATTACTAGTTATCAGCAACTGGTTGGGAAGTTAATATATCTTACTATGACTAGCCTGATATATCTTATGCTGTGCACTGTTTAAGTCAGTAATATGCAATTCTCCTTTAAAATCTCATTTTGATATTGGCTTAAGAGTGTTAAAGTATCTTAACTTGCACCTGGTAATGGGCTACATTTTAGTAGATGATCAAGGTTTAAAGTCTCTGCTTATTCTGATTCAGATTGGGCTAAGTGCCGTTACTAGAAATCTGTGTCTGGATATTGTGTCTTTGTGGAATGGTAATTTGGTTTCTTGGAAGAGTAAAAAACAAGCTACACTGTCTAAATCTTCAGCTGAGGCTGAATATAGATGTATGGCTTCTACTACTTGTGAGGTTATGTGGATTCTTAAAGTGTTAAAAGATCTTGGTGTTACTGAAAGTTTGTTACCAGTTGAGTTGTTTTGTGATAACAAAGCTGCTATCAAATTGCTGCTACCCAGTGGGATGCATGAGAAACTAAACACTTTGATATTGATGTGCATTTGGTTAGAGAGAAGGTTTCCTCTGGGTTGATTAAAACTGTTAAGTTGACTCTAAAAGTCAAACTGCTGATGTATTGACAAAGCTCTTGGGTAGTACAGCATGGTGTTATGGTTAGAAGGCTTGGTATGATTAATTTTTTGGCAGGTTCATCAGTTTGAGGGGATGTTAAAGTATAACATAACTTGTGCAATCAGATGAACCTTCAAGGGTATATTATGTAACTATTTTATACTATCTTTCTAATCCTACAGTTTGGTTCTGTTTTGTTAGTTTTATATGTGCAGGGGCTTGATGTGTAAGGTTCTTGCTTATATAAGCTTCGTATACCAGTAGGGTTTCATAACTTTACGATCATATCTCTCTCAAGTTTACATACATTGTTTCTCTTATTCTCATCTGGGTTATGTTGGGTTTCTGGGTTGTTTACCATTGTAACAGTTTGTTAAGATCATCTTGATCTATTTGGTTTGGTTTATAGTTTTGGTAGTGTGTGAGTTTGTATTCTATTGTTGCACCTATTAGAGGGACAACAATCTTTTCTATTGTATCTGTTTGGTTAGCAGCCCGTGTTTGGGGACTAATCTTCTGTGTATATTGTTATAATAAAGATTATCACCAAGGGGTGGTGGTTGGGTGATTATTAAGTTGGTTCTGTACATTTTAACAAAGTCCGTCAAAACATAGGCACTGAATCGTGCCATTTTGCACGATTATGTTATAGTTATAGATTGTGCCTACAGACATTTTACTTATATAGTTTAGGTTTTCGACTCAAATGCCGAATGTTTAGATACCATTTAAGAAGAGTCTGACACTAGCAACCGCGAGCTAAAGATAAGTTTTTCTTAACATTTATCAAAGGTTAACCGGCATTGTTACTAGGAGTGTAACAATGTAGTTATGTATTGTGACCATTACAAAGCTTGGAGTTTGGATTTATGTGTATGGACAATATGATAACTTAGATTCATATGAGCATATCAAGAAACCAAAGAAAATTTATATCTTGCCAGTCTAAACAGTTTGAGGAAATAAGACGTTTATAAAAAAGAATGTGCTAATTAAGGAGATGGAAGATGACCCAAAAAAAAAAAAAAAAAAAAAAAAACGTTTACGTAGATCACTCACAAAAGTAAATGAAGGATGAAAAAGTTAATCGAAAGGATTATTTATTCAAGGTGTTTGTTGAAAAAGATTAAGTGGTTTACAATGAAATGAGGTAAGATTTAATTTGTAGATTTGCTTGATGATTTAGGGTTATGATTAAACAGATCTCTGATACATTTTGGATTTAGTAAACACTTGAACGGAGCAAGAACAATTTTTGATCAAAATTTTCAGATTTTTAAGGCAAAAAATATATAAAAAATTGACAGCTGTGGGATTTGAACCCACGCCCTTTCGGACCAGAGCCTAAATCTGGCGCCTTAGACCACTCGGCCAAACTGTCATGTGTTAGAAAGCTAAACTAATAAATACTCAACATTAACCTTTTAATGAATATATGTTCCGTACTCTCTGCAAGATCAACTGAGAGTTATGAGTAAACGTTAGGCTATTTTATGATATTTGATGATAACTAATTGTTGAGTATACTGACATAATATAACTCAGACTGGTTGTTAGACTTTTTTCAGTTATGAGTAAACGTTAGGCTATTTTATGATTAAGATCAGATGTTCAACTTATGGACATTGCGCATTCATTATTAAAAGTACTTCCAAGGTCACTTATGTGCCTTAGAGACTTGACAAATTAAATGGCAACTTATAGAGCCAAAAGTTGCTCTATTATGCAGTAAAAGCCGCAACTGGCTGCACTATTATGATGCCATTGCAGACACGATTGGACTTCGAACAACACGAGTCCCATTAACCTCATACCAGCTTAAATACCCAGAATTACCATAATAGCCACTATAAGTTGGAGGAGCATCAGTTATATCAACATCCACAGTAACTGTAAACATAGCCGTACTATATTTTCCTTCAAAAGAGATTATTGCAGGCTCAACAGTCACATTCATACCCGTACTTGGAGTCTCCACCATCACTCGATATGAAGAACCTGACTCCCCAACATTGGTTAACACCCTTTGAAAAGTGGTACTTGTGGTATTCGTATTGTTTAAGACCAACATAAACGAAGGGTAGTTAAGATCAAGTGTCGCATTTGCACAATCAATCTCTGACCTCTTTGAAATTACTCGAATTTCGTTTCTTGAGTAGTTCATTGCACAAAGATAGTTGATGTAGTCTTGGGGTTGGATGTCATAAACCAAACCCGGGTCCATTGCTTTATTCGGGTTAACATGACCTGCGCCATAATCTAAAGGGTTACCTTGTTCCCCTGTAGTCATATCCATAATTATACTTTGATTATTATCAAGTATATAAGCTGTTGTCATCATCGCTGATCGGATTGCAGCAGAACTCCAGTCACGATGTGTTGATTTCAACAACGCCGCAATTCCTACTACATGTGGAGAAGCCATAGAAGTACCTGAAAGGAGCTTATAATCACTTAACAAATAATCATCTCCAATAGGTGCACTTTCTCTATTGGGTGTCCAGGCCGCCAAAATATCAACTCCAGGAGCTAATAAATCAGGTTTTAAGATCCATGGGGACCTTTGGTCAGGTCCTCTTGATGAAAAGTCTGCAACTTGTGGAGATGGTTTAGTACCTAACACAGTTTCGCAATACTTAACACTAACACTCGCATTTTTAGTGCTAATTAAGTATTTCCTTAACTTATGCCCAACCTTCGGTTCCAATGCAACCATCGGTAAATTGAAGTCGTTTGGCCTCATAAAGGGACCCTGGTCTGAACTGAAGATAACTCCGGCTGCTCCAATGGATTCCAAGTCAACCGGCCCGTCATCACAAAAAACGTATTTCCCTTTAACATCTTTTGGATTGAGTGATCCATCATCACAATTTTCTTTACTTTTATTTCCATATCCATAGTAAATAGGAACCCTCTCTACCAACAGATTTTCGGGGTAAACCGACTTCCCTACTAAAGTGCCATAACTCGGATCATTTGGTGTAACAAATGCAGAAAGCCCGCGGTCTATAGTACCCGCACCAACAGTTGTGATCCAAGGAGCTCCATTAAGCATAGTATAACGATGAGGACCACCATTACCAGCAGAACAAGATACAAAGATCCCTTTCTCCATAGCTGCAAAAGCACCAATTGCAATTGGGTTTTGGGAAAACCGTGTTTCAAAAAACCCTAATGATAAAGACATTAAGTCTACACCGTCTTCTATTGCTTGATCCATTCCAGCCAATGTGTCACTAGCTGCAGCCTCATATGAATTATCTAGAAACAACACTTTGTACATAGCTAACCGCGCATTTGGTGCTATTCCAGTGGCTGTCCCCTTTGCATAACCGAAATAGTCAGCGCGTACAAGACTACCAGAAGCTGTCGAAGATGTATGTGTACCATGTCCCTCATAATCTCTAGGGGAATCATAATCATCTGTTGTTGAAATATTCTCCCTTCGTCGCTTCATTCCTTGACTAAATGATCGTGCGCCAATGAGTTTCCTATTGCAGAAACCTTCAGTTTCACAAGCACCCCGCCAACGAGAAGGTACTTCCGACATCCCTTTGTCGTGAAAACTCTCACTTTCAGGCCAAATCCCTGTGTCAAGTATGCCAATGATCATATCATCACCAAAGCCTGAAACAGGCCATAGCCCTGAATGTTTCTGTAGTCCTAGAAATTTAGGCGTGTGAGTTGTGTGAAGCTTTCCAAGTGTTTCCTCGAATGCTGTTACGAAGCCCGACGCATTCTCAAGTTGTGACAGTTGTGACTTTGTTAGGACTGCACTGAACCCGTCCATGACGTGGTTGTACGTGTAGAGATGCATTGCAGGAGCTTCATTTGAAAGTGATAAAAGTATAGAAGTGTACCAGTTGTGGTGATTAGAGTATGGTGATGGCATCATTGATTTGTCCATAAGGACAATGTACGCTCGATAATCATCTGATGAAGCTAACGACGTAATTGATATGATTATGAAAGTCAAAACAAAGGCACTGAATTGAAAATCCACAAACCGTGCCATTTTGCACGATTATGTTGTAAATTGTGCCTAAAGACATCTTACTTATATAGTTTAGGTTTTCGACTCAAATGCCGAATGTTTAGATCCCTTTTAAGAAGAGTCTAACATTAGCAGCCGCGAGCTAAAGATATGTTTTTCTTAACATTTATCAAAGGTTAATCAGCATTGTTACTAGGAGTGTAACAATGTAATTGTGAGTTGTGACCATAACAAAGCTTGGAGTTTGTATTTATGTGTATGGACAATATGATAACTTAGATTGTGGAGATTCATATGAGCATATCAAGAAACCAAAGAAAACTTATATCTTGCCAGTCTAAACAGTTTGAGGAAAAAAGACGGTTTTAATAAATAATGTGCTAAGGAGATGGAAGATGACCAAAAAAAAAAAAAAAAAAGCACGTGTTTTATGTAGATCACTACAAAAAATTTAAATACTAGCATATATAAGAATACCTTTGAGTATTAGTTCTGTTCTGTAACACTACTACTCTCTACAAGTTTAACTGCTTCAGGTCGAATCAAGTACTAAACTGAGTTCACACTTCATAAGTAACTTCTATATAGTAATTATGTATGCCAACTATGATATTTGATAGTGTTAGAAATTATAAAATACTGACTGTGACTTGAAAAGTAACTTCTATGACATTTGATGGTAACTAAATGTTGAGCATATTGACACAATACAGCTGAGTCTAAAAGTTAGAATTCTTTCAATTATGTGTAACAGTTGGGCATAAAGCAGACAAAATATGATTGTGACCGGAATCCAGATGCTGAAATTTTTTTTACACGATTATGACTAGATTAGGGGCAAATTGGATGAATAAAATCGTGACTAAATTAAAGGAATGAATCCCTATTATCAACGAGTGCGATTGAATGTTGGATTCCTTATATATATATTTACATTTGTGGCTATTTGTTGATGAATGGACATTATTTGATAACTATGAGTAAAATTAAACTCATGCATATGGTTATTATTTGTTAGAACCATATAAGTATATGTGGATGGTCACCGATGTGTTCATGAATCGTGATTCATTTTGGTGTCATTATATTGAGTTCGTAATCTTTTGTATATGAAAGGAATGCGAAAATTGAGGAATGTTGATGGTATTTGTTTGTTTAACATTAAAACTTTATGAATACTACACATTCATTATTAAAAGTACTTCTAAGATTACTATTCCTTTAAGAAATGGCAACTTGTAGAGCTGGAGCTTGCTCTTTTATGCACGAAAAACAGCAGCCGCTAGCTGGACCTTCACAAAACTATTGGTTGATCTTAGGGTGGCTTAATTGCAGAAACAATCGGGCATCAAATAACACGGGTCCCACTCACCTCATACCAGCTAATAGCCACTATACGTTGGAGGAGCATTAGTTATATCACCATCCATAGTAACCTTAGCTGTACTATATTTTCCTTCAGAGATATCATTGGAGGGCCATCGATAAATTGAAGTGTTTTGGCCTCTTAAAGGACCGAAGTCCGAGCTGAAGATAACTCAACGGTATTCTTGATATGGTTGTAGATATTCTGATATGTTAATCAATTATACGTGGTTGTAGATTCAAGTCCAAAGACGTTGAAATATTATAATGTATAGATTGTGAGATTGTTAGTTTGACTTTTTAAAGAAAAAGATTTCACAGCTGTGGGATTTGAACCCACGCCCTTTCGGACCAGAGCCTAAATCTGGCGCCTTAGACCACTCGGCCAAACTGTCAAGTGTTTGAAAGCTAAACTATTAAATACTTAACAGTAACTTTTAAGTAAAAACTACTCTGCAAGATCAACTGGTTCAAGTCGAATCAAGTATCAAACTGAGTTCACAAGTAACTTCTATATAACAATATACATGCCAAATATGATATCTGATTGTATTAGAAATAGGAGAATACTGACTGAGAGTTCACAAGTAACTTTTATGTATTTGCTGATAACTAAATGTTGAGTATACTGACATAAGATCAGATGTTGAACTTTCTTACACGCCTAAGACAATGATGGGAAAATTGTGACGAAATGTTTAACGTAGCAGAAAAATTAGTTATATGAGATTGTCATTAGATGTTGAGCATATTATAGTGGTTAAATATTGAACTCTTTGAAACGACTCAGAAATTCGTTTCTTGTAAACTTAAAACCATATACATATATGCGGATGGTAACCGACGTGTTCATGGTTCATTTTGGCAACATTATACACGGATGAGGTTTTATCCCTCTTCAGGTTACCCGAGGAGGACAAGTAGTCTTCGATTCAAACGACCGCGGCCTAAACAGGATATCCGCGTGACCATTTTCGACCATTTCCCTGGCCACCACATGTGTAACTAGTGAGGTTCTGAGACCTATTAGACCTCTTGTGAGGAACTCATAATGCTAACCTTTGGCAACATTATATAGAGTTCAAAATATTTGGTGCATGAGAAAAATGTGGGAACTATGAAATGCTGATGTTTTTGTATGTTTAAGACACAAGAACTTATGGACATTGCACATTCATTATTAAAAGTACTAAGATCACTTATGTGACTCAGAGACTTGACAAATTAAATGGCAATTACTCATAGAGCCAAAGTAGCTCTTTTATGCAGTAAAAGCCGCACCTAGCTGCACTTTTGGTTAGTCAATTTTCAATCTTAAGGAGGCTTTCCAGATGCAGTTGCAGACACAATCGGACTTCGAACAACACGAGTCCCATTCACCTCGTACCAGCTTAAATACCCAGAATTACCATAATAGCCATAATCAGTTGGAGGAGCATCAGTTATATCAACATCCACAGTAACTGTAAACTTAGCCGTACTATATTTTCCTTCAAAGGAGATTATTGCAGGCTCAACAGTAACATTCATACCTGTACTAGGAGTNATTATTGCAGGCTCAACAGTCACATTCATACCCGTACTTGGAGTCTCCACCATCACTCGATATGAAGAACCTGACTCCCCAACATTGGTTAACACCCTTTGAAAAGTGGTACTTGTGGTATTCGTATTGTTTAAGACCAACATAAACGAAGGGTAGTTAAGATCAAGTGTCGCATTTGCACAATCAATCTCTGACCTCTTTGAAATTACTCGAATTTCGTTTCTTGAGTAGTTCATTGCACAAAGATAGTTGATGTAGTCTTGGGGTTGGATGTCATAAACCAAACCCGGGTCCATTGCTTTATTCGGGTTAACATGACCTGCGCCATAATCTAAAGGGTTACCTTGTTCCCCTGTAGTCATATCCATAATTATACTTTGATTATTATCAAGTATATAAGCTGTTGTCATCATCGCTGATCGGATTGCAGCAGGACTCCAGTCACGATGTGTTGATTTCAACAATGCCGCAATTCCTACTACATGTGGAGAAGCCATAGAAGTACCTGAAAGGAGCTTATAATCACTTAACAAATAATCATCTCCAATAGGTGCACTTGCTCTATTGGGTGTCCAGGCCGCCAAAATATCAACCCCAGGAGCTAATAAATCAGGTTTTAAGATCCATGGGGACCTTTGGTCAGGTCCTCTTGATGAAAAGTCTGCAACTTGTGGAGATGGTTTAGTACCTAACACAGTTTCGCAATACTTAACACTAACACTCGCATTTTTAGTGCTAATTAAGTATTTCCTTAACTTATGCCCAACCTTCGGTTCCAATGCAACCATCGGTAAATTGAAGTCGTTTGGCCTCATAAAGGGACCCTGGTCTGAACTGAAGATAACTCCGGCTGCTCCAATGGATTCCAAGTCAACCGGCCCGTCATCACAAAAAACGTATTTCCCTTTAACATCTTTTGGATTGAGTGATCCATCATCACAATTTTCTTTACTTTTATTTCCATATCCATAGTAGATAGGAACCCTCTCTACCAACAGATTTTCGGGGTAAACCGACTTCCCTACTAAAGTGCCATAACTCGGATCATTTGGTGTAACAAATGCAGAAAGCCCGCGGTCTATAGTACCCGCAGCAACAGTTGTGATCCAAGGAGCTCCATTAAGCATAGTATAACGATGAGGACCACCATTACCAGCAGAACAAGATACAAAGATCCCTTTCTCCATAGCTGCAAAAGCACCAATTGCAATCGGGTTTTGGGAAAACCGTGTTTCAAAAAACCCTAATGATAAAGACATTAAGTCTACACCGTCTTCTATCGCTTGATCCATTCCAGCCAATGTGTCACTAGCTGCAGCCTCATATGAATTATCTAGAAACAACACTTTGTACATAGCTAACCGCGCATTTGGTGCTATTCCAGTAGCTGTCCCCTTTGCATAACCGAAATAGTCAGCGCGAACACGACTACCAGAAGCTGTCGAAGATGTATGCGTACCATGTCCCTCATAATCTCTAGGGGAATCATAATCATCTGTTGTTGAAATATTCTCCCTTCGTCGCTTCATTCCTTGACTAAATGATCGTGCGCCAATGAGTTTCTTATTGCAGAAACCTTCAGTTTCACAAGCACCTCGCCAACGAGAAGGTACTTCCGACATCCCTTTGTCGTGAAAACTCTCACTTTCAGGCCAAATTCCTGTGTCAAGTAAGCCAATTATCATATCATCACCAAAGCCTGAAACGGGCCATAGCCCTGAATGTTTCTTTAGTCCTAGAAATTTAGGCGTGTGAGTTGTGTGAAGCTTTCCAAGTGTTTCCTCGAATGCTGTTACAAAGCCCGATGCATTCTCAAGTTGCGAAAGTTGTGACTTTGTTAGGACTGCACTGAACCCGTCCATGACGTGGTTGTACGTGTAGAGATGCATTGCAGGGGCTTCATTTGAAAGTGATGAAAGTATAGAAGTGTACCAGTTGTGGTGATTAGAGTACGGTGATGGCATCATTGATTTGTCCATAAGGACAATGTACGCTCGATAATCATCTGATGAAGCTAACGACATAATTGATATGATTATGAAAGTCAAAACAAAGGCACTGAATCGAAAGTCCACAAACCGTGCCATTTTGCACGGTTATGTTTTAAATTGTGCCTAAAGACATCTTACTTATATAGTTTAGGTTTTTGACTCAAATGCCGAATGTTTAGATACCATTTAAGAAGAGTCTGACACTAGCAGCCACGAACTAAAGATATGTTTTTCTTAACATTTACCAAAGGTTAATCGGCATTGTTACTATGAGTGTAAGTGTGTAACAATGTAGTTGTGAGTTGTGACCATAACAAAGCTTGGAGTTTGGATTTATGTGTATGGACAATACGATAACTTAGATTATGGAGAACTGGAGATTCATATGAGGATATCAAGAAACCAAAGAAAATTTATGTAGATCAGTACAAAAATTCTAAATACTAGTGTATACAAGAACTGGAGATTCTTCTTTAATTTTATCTGCACGTGATGAGTATACGTGACGTTTTCATAGTCAATTTGTCAGGATATCGTAGATCAAAGCAAAGATTAACTTCACTGCACCCATAAAAATCGAAAATGATCCAAATGATCAGCCTGCCAGTAACTTGGTGGTTGTTGAATACTGATGGATGATGGATCCCTTGTGGAAGACATTTTCTTATTTTAATTCAGTTTTTGGGTCGTAGGATACATAAATTTCAAAACCAACTGTTGTACATTGGAACAAGACATGTCCATCAACAGAATACTGAAAACCAAAACACTTATTAACACTTGCAGATTTAGATTTTCTATTTTTAGTTTAAACGTCCAAACACCCATAAAGTGTTAAACCCAAAAGAACGCATATGAAGAAGTTATGAACAGTCCAAGGGTCGAATTATCGGTTCTTGGTTTTATATGCATGGGCTCATTTATGAGCTCTTATGCATGGGCCGGTCTATGTGTTTAACATAAAGTAGTATTATATAGACTTTCTTTAGTTTGTTAGTTCATTTTGTTTTTTTTGTTTTTTTTAAGTTAGTTCATTTTGTTTTTAATCGAAATTGTACGTGATATAACTTTTATATTTAAAGTTTTTTTGGGTAAAGGGTTTATACCCAGTGAATATATTAAAAAAGAAAAAAGGTTCGGTACAAAAAAGGATGGTAATGAGCCACCCTAAACTCAAAACAATATGACTTGCACATACACAAAGGATAACAACCAACGCCTAAGAAACGAAATAGAGGCTATAAACGAATATAAACAGTGAATCAAGAATAACTTATGCAACTCCCTCAGGTTGTCTTCCACCCTTCCCATGGATTCGGTTGTTGCGCTCCTGTCACACGAAATAGGTAGAGGCAGCCACGACTAATCGCCCAACAATTGTAGTTACCTTATTTTCTTTGGAGATTGGAAGTAACCATGCAACAATGTCACTCCATTTTGAGGATACACCCCTCATACCAGCCGCTTCCACCACGGACTTCCACACTTTAATTGAAAATGGACATTCAAAGAAAAGGTGCTCATGTGAATTTGGTTGAGTTTTACATAGCGGGCAACGAAGTGAAGCTAAATCATTATCATGCCTAACATGCCATTGCCTCATCCTATCTTGGGTAAGCAGCCTTTTCCTCATCACAAGCCAAAGATGAGTCGTGTGTCTCGGAATAGAGTACGTCGACCATACAAGATACGACCAATCTACTTCCAAACCACGCTCACGCATAGCATGCCAAGCATGCTTTACAGAGAATTCATATAACCTTCCATTATACTTCCAAACGAGAGAATCAGGTTGATCTGGTCTTAGATTGGGGACGTTAATTTGGCTCAAAGGAGGGTGATGCGTAGGGATTGCTTACGCACTTTGTTTTACCTCTCAAGGGATCTCAAGAGGCTTACAATCCCCACCAGGCAGTGTACCTGACCGAGGTAGTATAGTGTAGTGGCAAGTACCGGGGGATTGATCGTTCTCTCACAGGGAATAGTGTTCGTTAGGTTAAAGACTACTCTAATTAAGGTCTAAGGGTGGAGGATTATTATTTTTGTATTTTTA
>LBNU01025259.1:12808-22909 GCA_014162995.1 Artemisia annua
CGAGATTTTACTGCTTTCATAAAAACATAAAAATACAAAAAATAATCATCCTCCACCCTTAGACCTTAATTAGAGTAGTCCTTAACCTAACGAACACTATTCCCTGTGAGAGAACGATCAATCCCCCGGTACTTGCCACTACACTATACTACATCGGTCAGGTACACTGCCTGGTGGGGATTGTAAGCCTCTTGAGATCCCGTAAGAGGTAAAACAAAGTGCGTAAACAATCCCACGCGCATCAAAGGTGTTCTCGAGAAAAAGGATATTGATGACTCATTTCCTCTTGAGACACTTGAGAGTGTATCACTTTGTGATTCTAGTACCCCATGGTTTGCCGATTTTGCAAACTACCATGCGGGGAATTTTATAAGAAAAGGAATGTCGACCCAAGACAAAAAGAAATTTTTCAAAGATGTTAAACATTATTTTTTGGAAGACCCTTATTTGTTCAAAGTTTGTGCCGACCAAATCATTCAGAGATGTGTCCATGGTAAAGAGGCCGAAGCTATTTTGATGGCATGCCACAATGGCCCCACAGGGGGACATCATGGTTCCAATCTTACTGCTAAAAAAGTTTTTGACTGGTTTTTTCTGGCCTTCGATCTACCGCGATGCACAGGACCTGGTGAAGTCTTGTGACGCGTGCCAACGACAAGGAAAAATTTCGCAGCGGGATGAGATGCCTCAAAACTCCATCCAAGTTTGTGAAATCTTTGACGTTTGGGGAATCGATTTCATGGGACCATTTCCATCTTCAAACAAAAACAAATACATCCTCGTGGCAGTCGATTATCTTTCTAAATGGGTTGAAGCAAAAGCTTTTCCAACTAACGACGCCCGAGTGGTTGTAAAATTTTTGAAAAGTTTGTTTGCCAGATTCGGTACACCTCGAGCTATTATCAGTGACCGTGGAACTCATTTTTGTAATGACCGATTTTCAAAAGTTATGTCAAAATATGGTGTTACCCATCGACTTAGTATCGCTTATCACCCACAAACTAGTGGTCAAGTCGAGGTGTCAAATCGTGGTTTAAAAAGGATTTTGGAAAGGACAGTGGGTGAGAATCGTTCTTCTTGGTCAGACAAGTTAGATGATGCACTCTGGGCCTTCCGCACAGCTTATAAAACACCAATTGGTTGTACCCCTTACAAGCTTGTGTACGGAAAAGCATGTCATCTTCCGATTGAGGTAGAGCATCGAGCCTACTGGGCCCTAAAATATGTGAATTATGATTTAAAAACCGCGGGTGATCACCGAAAAATCCAGTTGAATGAGTTGAATGAACTCCGTGATCAAGCATATGAAAATTCTTTGATTTAAAGGAGAAAACAAAACGGATTCATGATTCAAAAATCAAAAATCGTGTTTTTAATGTCGGTGATCAAGTTTTTCTCTTTAACTCAAGGTTAAAAATATTTTCTGAGAAGCTTAAGTCCCGTTGGTCTGGACCGTTTACCGTTGCCCAAGTTTTTCCATATGGCACAATTGAACTTTCTCAACAAAATGGGACAAATTTTAAGGTAAACGGTCATCGTTTAAAACATTACTTTGGAGGGGACATACCAGCTTTGGTTATCCCGGATCTCCAGACTTTTCCCAAGGACAACTAATTCGGGATCGAGTCAAGCTAAGTGACTCGGTGACCAAAAACAAAGCGCTTCGTGGGAGGCAACCCATGCTTATCCATCTATGCTTTTTATTATCTAATAAGTAACGCGAGGAGGGCGACCTCTTCCCATCTTGTGTTTGCTTGGTTGTTTATGTTTGTGCAGATTTCCCCAATTCATGATGACTCTCGTGCTCGTGGATCGTCTCATCTCCACTCGAGTCCCATGTATTGATGCTGCTTGGAAATCACGATATCCAAATCTTAACGACTAATGGTATCTTTGGCATACTTAATAAACGACCTTATATTTATTATTAGGATTACCCTTACCTTGAAAACATTGAGGACAATGTTTATCTTTAGTCTGGGGGGGTGAATCTTCGATTTGATTGACCTAGCACTTTCACCATTGTCGTTTACTTACGCAACCCCGTTTTTCCTCAAAAATCCAAAAAAATTGAAAAATTTTGAAAAATTCCAAAGAAAAAAATGAGAAAAAAAATTAAAAATTATGCAAAAATAGAATAAAAGTTTTGACACCGCGTTTGACTTTCCTACTAGGTAAGAGTGAGAATAAAAATTTTGACTTGATCCGGGCGTGTTGAGCCCTAGCTTGTTCCCTTAACCAATGATGATCACAAAAGCTTTTGCTAGTTTTGTACACAAGGAGCTACTCTTTTGTCGGCTCCCGTACTTGACTTTATATATGCGTGGCTTGATTATCGGCTAAGCATTCGCGGATCTCATTATTTGAGATTTTAAATTTGCGGAGAACGTGAAATGATAGAGTTTCTTTAGAAGTTAGATGCTAAGCATAGAGTAGTTGGATCTCTTTAAAGCTCATCGAAGGTACTCATGTCTTTTTGTTCCCACAAAATTGCTTCACCCCATATCTGTGCAAAATAATTAAAGATGTTAGGTTTAGCCGATGAGTAGTTCTTTATCTTCTTAAGAGAATCTTTGCTTGAGAAATTGGGTACACATCATGGATACACGCTAGTTGAAGTTGTATTGTATATCGTTGAATAAGCGTAGCACGCATGTGGTTTCGGAGCTACCCTAAAGCCCGTTGTTATGTATGAGCTAAGGTGCTTTAAGACTTCGGATTGAGATCGGGCCTTGGATTCTAGATTCCAACCCTAGCAGTTGGCGGTAGGTCTTGGATTGAAACCGTGAAGGTTCGGAGTTGAGAAGTACTAAGGCATGTCTAAAAAAAAGAAAAAAAAAAAGAAAAAAAAATGTATGTTGAAGATTTATGGATTATGAGTTTAAGTGTTAAGACTAAAGTTGGTAGCACATGAGATGCATGCAAATGATCCTAGATCGGGCGCATGAGGTGCACGTGAAGGTACTCTCCAACTTATGTCTATATTGATGTTTTCCGAAGTCTTTGTATGTATCCAATATCCTTGATGTGGACCACATTTCTCTTGTAAACCTTCTTAAAAGAAGATCGATAACTACTTAGCGTCTTAATTTGGTATCTTTATCGGACTAAAAAACTTTGAAACGAGATGCTTATGAAGAAATTCATTTCTCTCACAAAAAATAAAAATAATGAGATACAAAAATAGGAAAATGGGAGCAAGCGGTACACGAGTAACTTCCATGAGTAGCTTTGGCATCTAACTTGTAATTAAACAATGATCCGTTTTTACGCTTAGTTTGGGGGCTTGTGAAAAATCAGGGACGATGAATTTTATCCAATCGGTCACTTTTCTATGAATCGTGTTCTTACTCTATGACCCTTAATCGTTATTGAAAGATAATGAAAGTCAATCACACCGTCATAAGCTGAAGTAGTGTAATATATGATGTACATAGTCAAAAAATGGAAAACCGGGGCGTTTTAGGGAATAAATGATTTTGTATCTCTTTTGAAAGTTTTGCTACTTTTCAAGGTTAGTAAAGAGAGGTGTGAAATTATTTATCTTTAAGGCGTGACGTGACTACATTGCGTGAGGACACGCAATACCTTAGTCTGGGGGATTTTGGTATTTGCTTATTCACATACCTTTTATTCACCTTTACAGGCTCTTTAAGACCAAAAACTAACGTTAAACGCCAAAGATATCGTGTTTTTGTGTTTATGACTGTGCAGGTAAGGATATTGCAAAAACAACGTAGAAATCAACCAAAAAGCCTAAAATGAGCACGAGATGTGGAAAAGAGTCTTAAAGTCAAGCCAATGATGAAATTTACTTAAGAAAAGCCCGTGACGACGAATTTATTCCTTAAAGGCTCAAGAAAATAAAAGAGGCGCTTAATCGAAGCTCAAAGTTAATTATCAAGATAAGCTTCACAAATTCGAGCAAGTGATCACTTTTAAGTCTTCAAAGACCTTTGGAAAGCACGTCAACACGCTACCTCAAGTTACAAGGATTTACGTTTAGTCTTTAGAACGTTTAGTAGAGTTGTAATAGAGTTTACGTGTAGTTTTCATGAAATGTAAAAGACTAGGGGGCTAAGTGTACACGATGTAAAAAAGGGAAGCTCCCTTGCTCCCTTAAATACCACCCCTAGCCTTCATTTGCACTAGTTAGTTTTTTGGTTAGTTTTAGTTTATTTTGAGTCTTAATGTAAGTTTTTATTAATGCAAGCTTGTTTTACATGTTTTAGTTTCTCTCTCTAGCTTATTTACAAGCTTATTTACAATCTTTTTTTTACGTCTTTTAATCTTTTGAGCTTATTTTCGTGCCTTATCAATCTACAAAAAGCTTTTATAAAATCTCTTACCACCTTTGCATGTAACTTTGGATCGAATTTTTATAAGAATAATGGGTTAGGGCTTGTAAGTTTTCGTGGCTTATTTGGTTTATATAAGCCTATTTAGCTTTTAAACGAGTTTTACATCAAGCTTTTATTAGTTTCTATTTAGTTTTAATCTTTTGTACACGTACTAATTTCCAAATCTGTTTTACAAAAGTTCTAGCGAGTATAAGACTTAGGGTTAAGCGAGTTGGGGGTCAAAAAAAAATAATTTCCAGCGAGTATTGTATTTTTCCTAGCGAGTATGGTCATATTTTCCTAGCGAGTAAGCTATATTTTGTAGCGAGTTTCACTTGGCTACTAATTTTCTAGCGAGTATGTACCTTAGTCTAGCGAGTATGGAGTATTTTTCATGTGTAGCGAGTATTGAAGTCTCCCAAGGTCTAGCGAGTATGAGAAGTTTTTACTTAGCGAGTATGAATGTCTTGTGTCCTAGCGAGTATGGCAACTTGTTTTAGCGAGTATTGATTTTTCTTTTGTTCTTTGCAAGTTTGGTTTTAATTTAGGTAGTATCTCTTGAAGTTCTCTTTAGAGTCGAGTCTAGTTTTCTTATTTTATTTCTTTTACAAGTCGAGTTCGACTTTTATGTACCTCATCGTTCTTTCGAGTGAGGATTTCTTTTAGTTCCTTTCTAAACGTTACTCCGTCGAAATCTTCTTAAAGTCTTTTTAAACTTAGTTTATTTCACTTGTCGACTTAGCTTATTTTCTTTTAATCATTTTCTTTCTTTCGTTAGTTAAACCCAAAATACCAAAAACAATTTTACTTTCTTATTTCATTTTCCTTTCTTATATTTTGTTTTCTTTTTCTTTATTTCTTTTAATCTCTTTTATCGTTACTTAAACATTTTTGTTCATCAAAAATACAAAAGCCAAAACTATTTTACATTCCTTTTACGTTAGTTTCTTTAAGTTAATGTTTTCTTTCGTGCTTGATTCTATTTCTCTTAAACACGTTCTCCGTTTCTAAGTTGTTATTAAATCTTTAAACATTTTCGTAGTTATAACTAAACCAAATCTCATCTTTCAAACTTATTCATCTCACATAACTCATGACTCGAGTGACAAGATCAATTCAACCCTCGTTGGGACAACGATCCGTGGTTTACAAGCTTGCTTGTTAGATTACGACGATCATTAGGGTCGAATAACTATTTGTTGTAATTACTTTTATTTTCGTGTTAAATGACCCCTAACTCATATTTTGATTGGAATAAAAGCTCGTTTGCTTGAGGACAAGCAAATCTCAAGTGTAAGGGTATTTGATGAGACGAAAAGTGTTACACTTTTAGGGGGTCATTTAAGCCCTAATTCGTATAAATGTGATCAAATATTGCCCTAAATCGTTCCTTTTGTCATTTTAGGTACTTTTGAGAGGAATTCTGGAAAACATGCATATTCGGACGTTTTTGGAGCATAAAAGTGAAGAAAACGACAAAGTCTCAAAAGATGAAGATTTACAGCCTGACGGTGTCAGAAGTCGCAAGGTGACGCCGTCAGAAAGCCTTGACAAAAGAGTGGAAACCAATTATCATATGACGGGCCAGAGGAAATTTTGGATTTAACACCTGACGCCGTCAGGTGTTAGGAAAAGTAGGCCGTCAGGAGTAAAGTTAAAGAGTGACGGCCCAGAAGGATTTATAAGGTGACGGCGTCAGAAGTGGATCTAGGCCATCCGAGAAACCTAATGGCGGCGAGCTGACGGCGTCAGCCCTTATAACCTGACGCCGTCAGAGTGTAAAATCTATATATAGTTTTCTAATTTTCATTCATTATGTGTGGAACTTTGTGGAGAACTTTTAGGGCAAACCCTAAAGACGAATTTTCTGTGACTTTTAGGGTTTCCAACCCTTGGAACCCTAGTGCTTAATTAAAGATAAGTCTTCACTTTAATTCAATCAATATGTCTATGTGTTGGTTGTCTATCTATCTTGCTTGTCTTTCAATTAACATGAGTAGCTAAATTCTCTAGTGTTTGCTTAGATCTAATGAAACCTAACTATTAATTATTGGTTGATTGGTGTGTGTTGTTGTTTGTTGGGATGATTGTTCCATCAATGTTAGGCTCAAGAAAACTGGCCAACCTCCTTTATGGTAACGTGCTTGAACGTCTTGGGAAACATGTAGCCAAGGCATACTAGGCTATTAAGGTAGTATTTAACGCATGAGCCACTGTTTACAACCCCTATGGTTGTGCCGTGCATGGCATAGGGCGAGATAAGAGCTCATAGAATTGGAGAGATATGTATGCCACTCCATGAGTTATTAGGAATACACCCTTCATCCACACAAGTAACACACATATCAATTAACCGGTAAAAGATAGTTAGGGAGTAATGAAATCTAAGTAAACACAATTTTCTCCATATTGTTTTCACAACCACAATAGTTTAGATATTTATTTATTTTAATTTGCATAAGTAGTAAACTTGGGTTAGTTGATTAACAACTAATTCCGGCCTTCCTCCAAAAACCGAGATTTTACTTGATTTCTAGAAAATATAAAAATACAAAAAGAATCTTCCTTCCACCCCTATACTTATTAGATTAGCTATTCTATCCTAACGAACACTATTCCCTGTGAGAGAATGATCAATCCCCCGTACTTACCACTATCATATACTACATCGGTCAGGTACACTGCCTGGTGGGGTTGTAAGCCTCTTGAGATCCCTCGAGAGGTAAAACCTGTTGTAAGGTCATAAAACCACGCATCAAATGGCCTTGGTAAGGATTAGAGAAAGTCTTCACACTATGCTGTTGACGATCTCGAAGTCCGAACTTGTAAGTGCTGGTATATGTATTACTAACCAAGTTTTATGCAGCTCAACATACCAAACTTATCATTTTCACCACCATCACTCTAGTTCCATATACTCATACCGGCATCTAAAAGGAGTATTCAGACCAATTCAACCATGGAGATTCACTCAACAAAGATATATGGGCATGTGGAAAAGGCGTATTCCCACCAGAGACAAAGAAGTTGGCGGTTGCTACTGATTGCTGAAAAGATGCCGATTCATCACCTCATGATTACACTTCAACATCAAATCTAAAGAAATCATGATCATGGAATGGGCTTCAACTATGCTTCCACAACTCTGATGCAGAAGATCATGATCCAGAAAAGTTTGAGCATGACAACACAAAGACAATCACAACATCATAAAGAGACACTTCCACTCAAAGATGACTTGAAGCTACTTATTTGGGTGATGAACAAGAAGCAATGTCTAAAATCATCCTACACATCAAGCAAGACATCTTGAGTCCGCTGCTGAAAGCACAAAGTTCATTTCACTGAAGAATCAACAACTGCGAGCTACAAACACATCTACAAAGATCTCAATGCTAGAACTCAAGATTTAATTTCTGGGGTGAACTCCCTTAGGGGGAGATTGTTAGGAATACATTTTTCCTATAGAAGATTCAGTCACCCCAAGTACTTTAAAGTATTGTATAGCTCGTAGTATTTATCATGTTAGTTAATATGTAGTGTTAGTATTAGTTAGTATTTGTGGAGACAGGTCGGGTCTTTACCCACTGTCAGCTCGATCCACAGCCTAGTAGAGGCAAGTAACATGTTGTAAGTATAAATACCCTCTCCCACCAAGGAAGAGGGTTGGACATTCTCATTCACTTAATTTAATCTTTCTTTCTTTTTCTCTCAAGGTTCCCAACTTCTTTCTCTCTCTAACTTCTCTCTAACTTTCTTCTCTTCTTATTCTATTCGATCCATAATACACAAGATCCATACATGTTATAGATTATTTAGTATCCTACAGAAAGTCTGTAGCTGGAAGTTTTATCCTATTCCTTATGTTCATGTGGTGGGAACTTCAACTGGTCTTAATGTATCTATGTTCTTGGACAAAGATTATCCTTTGTCAGTAAGCCTTATGAAGAAGCTGCTTCGACATAATTTGGAAGTTCCTCCCAATCTAGTTGGGAATGATAGAACTCTTGCTGAACAATTGATTCATTTGATCAAGTCTAGGATTCAGACACACAGAGCTACTTGATCTTGGTATTTTGTATTTTTTGTATTTTTCTTTTATTTCTTTCCTTTATTTGTTTATTAGTTAAATTTTTTTTACTTTTTTTTGTATAGTTGCCACTCTTTGTTGTGTACAGGTTTTGTGTTGGTTAATTACCACACCTTCAATGGTTATCAACTCACCATGATGTTGACTGTTTCATCAAAGAGTTGGCTAGTCCAAAGGGTACAGCTTTGGTAAAGACACATCAAATCTGTTGATAGCTGTAATAGTTTGCTGAAAACGATTGGGTACTCAACTCACCCATGCTTCACGGCTGAGAGTTGAAATGGTTTTCAATTCACCATGGATTTTTCCTTTTGGATTCCAAAGAATTGGCTAGCCCACAAGTGTATGGCTTATGGTAAAGGCAGTGGAAATCCATATTTAGTAATCAATTCACCAAGGTAAATTCTTACTAAAGGATTGGCTAGTCCTGAGCAAACGGCTACAGGTAAAGACACGTCAAATCTGTTTATGGCTGTGATGATTTGCCAAAAATCATTATGGTATTCCAACATACCAGTGATTCACGTTCTGAGTGTTGGACTGGTTACTAGTTTACCAGGGTGATGTCATGATTCCACCAAACGACTAGCTAGCCCAAGAGTGAGTAGCTACTTGGTA
This sequence comes from Artemisia annua, assembly GCA_014162995.1. Taxonomy (NCBI): domain Eukaryota; kingdom Viridiplantae; phylum Streptophyta; class Magnoliopsida; order Asterales; family Asteraceae; genus Artemisia; species Artemisia annua. The sequence continues at coordinate 21,857 of LBNU01025259.1, forward strand.
AAGGCTTATCAAATNGTAAAGACACGTCAAATCTGTTTATGGCTGTGATGATTTGCCAAAAATCATTATGGTATTCCAACATACCAGTGATTCACGTTCTGAGTGTTGGACTGGTTACTAGTTTACCAGGGTGATGTCATGATTCCACCAAACGACTAGCTAGCCCAAGAGTGAGTAGCTACTTGGTAAAGGCTTATCAAATCTACTCATGTAGATGTTGGTTCTGGTTGTTGCTGCTAGATTAGTTGCTGCTGGTTCATTGTTCTTCAAAGTTCGTTACTTGCGGCTGCTGATATTTAGAATTGGTTCCTGCTGGTACTTCATTTTGCTGCACATGTTCACATCTCAATTCTCACGATTTGCAAGTTCAAGATCTATCAAGAAACTTGAAGTTAACTGATGCGCGTTGGATTGCAACACGCACTTCGTTTTACCTCTCGAGGGATCTCGAGAAGCTTGCAATCCCCACCAGGCAGTGTACTTGACCGATGTAGTATAGTGTAGTGGCAAGTACCGGGGGATTGATCGTTCTCTCATAGGGAATAGTGTTCGTTAGGTTAAAGACTACTCTAATTAAGGTCTAAGGGTGGAGGATGATTATTTTTGTATTTTTATGTTTTTTAGAAAGCAGTAAAATCTCGGTTTTGAAGGAGTGGGCGGAATTAGTTGCTAGTCAACCAACCCAAGTATCTACTTATGCGTTTTAAAATAGAGTTTTGAGAAAACAATGGTGGGGAAAGTAGTGTTTACTTAGATTTCATTACTCCCTAACTATCTTTTACCATGTAATTAGTATGTTGAGTTTGCGTGGATGACGGGTGTATTCCTAACAAGTCGTAGGGAGTGCGTTCAATTCCCTAACTCTATAAGCTCCTATCTCACTATATGACGATACGTCAAGTATCGTATCATAAGCTCACCGATAGCAACCTACGCATGAAATACTACCTTAAAATCGATTAACGCACATACGATTCACGTTTCCTAAGACGTTCAAGCTTGTTACCGTATAGGAGGTTAGCCAGTTTTCTTAAGTCTAACGTAGATGAAACA
>LBNU01025259.1:40936-71573 GCA_014162995.1 Artemisia annua
TTGTGTTATTGAAATGGAGTGCTTGGTTTTGAATTCCGGAGTTATAAGGATGAGAACTTTTAGAATGACGGAGATAGGTTAGTACGAGAGCCGTAGACGGCCTCGCATTGTTGAAGTTTGGAAAGTGTGGATTGGATATCGGGATATATTATTGGATTGTTTATATTATGACGTTATGATTGATACTTGGTGCATGTTGAGGTCGCCTTGACTTCCTAGTCTTGGTTGGCTTCAACAATGCCGTTACACGAAACTTTGGACTTGGACTAGTTATGTGTGTGTGTGTAAACATATGTATATATGTTCACTTATATAATAAATAGGTAACGTAATAAATAAAATAATAACGTGACGATAACTATTAACTATTAAGTTAGATTAATATTTATCGGAACTTTATTAAATAAATATATATAACGAATTCATATTACGAGTTAATAACGGAAAAGTCTTTGAAAAAGGATCCTAATGGGTTCAAAACAAATAAATTATTCGATGTGAATTATTAAATATTCGAGCACACGCTAAGCAAGTCCAAAGCTTATTATTTTCTTTGGTAATGACTAAGTTAACCTTATTTGAGTAAAGTCTCGGATTTATTTATCGATAACGGGTCATTAATAGTGTTGTTGGACCTATTGGACTGACGAGCCCAATAGGAGCCCAATAAGAATATTAAGCGACCATGTTGACGAGAAATACATCCTACGAATAATGATATAACTTAAGGGCTAATAAGTAAGTCGACAAATGGTTGGACTTATCAAGTTGACGAATTTGATAAGCCGTCGACCATTCGTACGATGACTTATCGATCCATAAGGTCATATCATTTGACTTTGACCTTTTGTGTGCTAATTGATGGTTTCCTATATGCTCTAAATGCTACTACGTGCTATGTGGATTATTTGACTTATTCGTGATATATGCCGTTGAGGGATTTTTGAATATACGAGTATGATATTATTTGAATTAACCTTATTTGAGTAAAGTCTCCGATTTATTTATCGATAACGGGTCATTAATAGTGTTGTTGGACCTATTGGACTGACGAGCCCAATAGGAGCCCAATAAGAATATTAAGCGACCATGTTGACGAGAAATACATCCTACGACTAATGATATAACTTAAGGGTTAATAAGTAAGTCGACAAATGGTTGGACTTATCAAGTTGACGAATTTGATAAGCCGTCGACCATTCGTACGATGACTTATCGATCCATAAGGTCATATCATTTGACTTTGACCTTTTGTGTTCTAATTGATGGTTTCCTATATGCTCTAAATGCTACTACGTGCTATGTGGATTATTTGACTTATTCGTGATATATGCCGTTGAGGGATTTTTGAATATACGAGTATGATATTATTTGATGAGTTATTTGGCGTGAGTTCACTCGAGTCGAGACTTTGTCTCTAGTACCCATACCAAACGATACCAAGCGATAACTAAAACTTTTCAAAGAATGTTTTTTTTCGGAAAATAAATGGAACCTATTCGGGAATTAAGGGAAGTAATTAATTTTCAAAGAGCTATATTAAGTTGAGTTCCCTATATATGAATAGGTCGTGCCAAGTCATAGTAGCTGTGAAGTCTTAGCCTTGCTTTCTTTTGCTATTTACGTATCTGTCTTGATTTCTGCTTGCTACATTCGAGGTGAGTTTCATAGCCCCACTTTTTACTCGCATTTTAATGGTTTTTCCTAAATTTGGGGGAGAATACATGCTGCCGTTTTCTTGGACCTGCTACTATTTCGTTTTGCTATTGTGTAGATTAGTTTTAGGATAGACGAAAGTAGACGTTGACCTAGAGCTAGGGCGTTTGACCCTAGTTTGGAATAGACTCTGCTGCGGCCTAGATTCGGGGCAGCACTGGGTGGTTCCTTGCTGTAGCCTGACTAGTGACCGTTGAGGGGCCCGCTCACTATGACCATTCATCTTGCCTAAGATGATAAATTTTATCGATTGCGATTATGATTGAGGTTGGTTCGTGATGTCTATGCCTGCTCTAGTTACACATAGCGCTAAAATCCTTCAGGTCCCGTATGATTTTACTTTAAACCTATGAACTCACCAGGGAAAGCTGACCTTTTTAAGCATGTATTTCTCAGGTAATTAGAAGTCTTGCTTTCACTACTTGGACGACGACTATGTAGCTTGGATCTGGGCTTGGTTTGAGACATCGATAGATACTCTGATGTTACTTTTATTAAGACCTGTTTTTATATTATCTATTTTGGGCTTACCTATCTAAAACCCATGGATTTATGTAAACTTTAACTTTTGTTGACTTTGGTTTACATTATTATCTATGCTATCTCGTTATCTATACTTGTGATGGTATCAATTCACGTAGCACCCCGAAAGCTTATAAGTCTTCCGCTATACGAATTTTGGGGGTGTTACATCTACAGTCTCGCGAAGCATGTCTAGACTATTCTTAAGATACGATAGATACGCATAGTGAGCAGACCTATTGTTCCTAAGAGGAAGTGGGATATTAATAGCATCAACATCATATTTTCTAACAGCAGAAACCATTGGAACATTCATGTCACCGATGGTGACTGGCATTTTACCTTTCACCTTCGTCTTTAGATTTTCAATTTCATTAGCAAAGAAGTTATTTTTTCATTGGTTTTCTCACGTGTGATTTTTATCGAATCGTATAACTCTTTGTAATGCTATTTAGTATTGGAATTTTCAGCTTGAAACCACTCAATATCACGATGTAGTTTATTAATGGTATATTGATAGTGAAAATTCTGAAAGTCTAAAGACGATGGTTTATTGGTGTCAGTCACAACATACTTGGTTGACTTTAATTGTGCAATTTGAGCCCTCAGTTTCTGAATCGTGTTAGTGTGAGCTTGAATTTTTTCATCACGTTTGGCTAATTCAAAATATGCATCAAATTCAGGAGCATCCGAAGATGTCTTGACTTTTGAGATTTTAATTCTTTCTTCTAAATGTTGACACTTTAGTTGTAAATTAAGATTATCAACCTCTAGTTTTGACAAATGCGTGACCATGTTATCATGGTCATAATTTTAAATTTTCTCACGCAATTTTAAATTCTCCCCCTTAAGCACCACAACACGATTCTGGAAAACATTCAATGCAATAGACATTTCATGAAATTGGCAGACAGATAAAGCAGATTCATTAGCGGTATAAAACACATCCTGTGCAACACAATTAGCAATCAAATTCTCATTCATGATGAGAACATTTTTTCCTCTCAATTTCACTATGTTTAAGATCAATAGCCAGTTGTTTTCCCTCACTTTCCACTGTTTTATACACCTCTTTCATATCAGCCACATCTTTGTTAAGGGTTTTTTGAAGTCCCTCAAAATGTTCTTTGAGAAGCTAAAAGAATGGCATGACCTCTGTTAAATAGCATCGTTTAGTTTGTTCAAAACCCCTTTCCCCTTCAGTAATACCCGTTGGCGTAATTCTCTTTTTACATGTTTTATCAAAATCAGCAAATAATTGACAAAGAACATATAGACTAATTAGAGTATTATATATTATGCGTAGGGAGAGTTAAAGGAACAAGATGTATGGGTGTATTGTGTGGGTATAACGTTGAGTCAGCTATCTTAAACATGGTACGGGTTTCTCCCACAATTCTTTCAGCTTTCATTTTTTCTTAGTCTAAATTACAAAATACTTGCTCTGGAGCTAACCTTTTTGTGGGACAAAAACAGCTACTCGGTTATCTTCAGAGTAGTCATATTTGTTCAGGATTTTATTTGCAATGCACAGGGGATCCTTTTATTTTTCAGCCATTTTTTCTCTAGTTTTTATCTTCTATCACATTTGTCTCATCAAATGATGTTACATCAGGAGGGGCATGATCAGGCTCAAGCATAACGTTTGCATCATATAAAGCAGGCTGGGCAGTTCTAATGCTCCTAAGGAAATTAGATTTAGGCCTGCCTACATCCTTTTCACTATGTTCATCACACAACGTTTTATGACTATGAATCATTTGAGCAGTTTGAATGGTTTGGTCTTGCAAAGGACCTGCTACTATTTCGTTTTGCTATTGTGTAGACTAGTTTTAGGATAGACGAAAGTAGACGTTGACCTAGAGCTAGGGCGTTTGACCCTAGTTTGGAATAGACTCTGCTGCGGCCTAGATTCGGGGCAGCATTGGGTGGTTCCTTGCTGTAGCATGACTAGTGACCGTTGAGGGGCCCGCTCACTATGACCATTCATCTTGCCTAAGATGATAAATTTTATCGATTGCGATTATGATTGAGGTTGGTTCGTGATGTCTATGCCTGCTCTAGTTACACATAGCGCTAAAATCCTTTAGGTCCCGTATGATTTTACTTTAAACCTATGAACTCACCAGCGAAAGCTGACCTTTTTAAGCATGTATTTCTCAGGTAATTAGAAGTCTTGCTTTCACTACTTGGACGACGGCAATGTGGCTTGGATCTGGGCTTGGTTTGAGACATCGATAGATACTCTGATGTTACTTTTATTAAGACCTGTTTTTATATTATCTATTTTGGGCTTACCTATCTAAAACCCATGGATTTATGTAAACTTTAACTTTTGTTGACTTTGGTTTACATTATTATCTATGCTATCTCGTTATCTATACTTGTGATGGTATCAATTCACGTAGCACCCCGAAAGCTTGTAAGTCTTCCGCTATACGAATTTTGGGGGTGTTACATCTACAGTCTCGCGAAGTATGTCTAGACTATTCTTAAGATACGATAGATACGCATAGTGAGCAGACCTATTGTTCCTAAGAGGAAGTGGGATATTAATAGCATCAACATCATATTTTCTATCAGCAGAAACCATTGGAACATTCATGTCACTGATGGTGACTGGCATTTTACCTTTCACCTTCGTCTTTAGATTTTCAATTTCATTAGCAAAGAAGTTATTTTTTCATTGGTTTTCTCACGTGTGATTTTGATCGAATCGTATAACTCTTTGTAATGCTATTTAGTATTGGAATTTTCAGCTTGAAACCACTCAATATCACGATGTAATTTATTAATGGTATATTGATAGTGAAAATTCTGAAAGTCTAAAGACGATGGTTTATTGGTGTCAGTCACAACATACTTGGTTGACTTTAATTGTGCAATTTGAGCCTTTAGTTTCTGAATCGTGTTAGTGTGAGCTTGAATTTTTTCATCACGTTTGGCTAATTCAAAATATGCATCAAATTCAGGAGCATCCGAAGATGTCTTGACTTTTGAGATTTTAATTCTTTCTTCTAAATGTTGAAACTTTAGTTGTAAATTAAGATTATCAACCTCTAGTTTTGACAAATGCGTGACCATGTTATCATGGTCATCATTTTAAATTTTCTCACGCAATTTTAAATTCTCCCCCTCAAGCTCCACAACACGATTCTGGAAAACATTCAATGCAATAGACATGTCATGAAATTGGCAGACAGATAAAGCAGATTCAGTAGCGGTATAAAACACATCCTGTGCAACACAATTAGCAATCAAATTCTCATTCATGATGAGAACATTTTTTCCTCTCAATTTCACTATGTTTAAGATCAATAGTCAGTTGTTTTCCTTCACTTTCCACTGTTTTATACACCTCTTTCATATCAGCCACATCTTTGTTAAGGGTTTTTTGAAGTCCCTCAAAATGTTCTTTGAGAAGCTAAAAGAATGGCATGACCTCTGTTAAATAGCATCGTTTAGTTTGTTCAAAACCCCTTTCCCCTTCAGTAATACCCGTTGGCGTAATTCTCTTTTTACATGTTTTATCAAAATCAGCAAATAATTGACAAAGAACATATAGACTAATTAGAGTATTATATATTATGCGTAGGGAGAGTTAAAGGAACAAGATGTATGGGTGTATTGTGTGGGTATAACATTGAGTCAGCTATCTTAAACATGGTACGAGTTTCTCCCACAATTCTTTCTGCTTTCATTTTTTCTTAGTCTAAATTCCAAAATACTTGCTCTGGAGCTAACCTTTTTTGTGGGACAAAAACAGCTACTCGGTTATCTTCAGAGTAGTCATATTTGTACAGGATTTTATTTGCAATGCACAGGGGATCCTTTTATTTTTCAGCCATTTTTTCTCTAGTTTTTATCTTCTATCACATTTGTCTCATCAAATGATGTTATATCAGGAGGGGCATGATCAGGCTCAAGCATAACGTTTGCATCATATAAAGCAGGCTGGGCAGTTCTAATGCTCCTAAGGAAATTATATTTAGGCATGCCTACATCCTTTTCACTATGTTCATCACACAACGTTTTATGACTATGAATCATTTGAGCAGTTTGAATGGTTTGGTCTTGCATGTACAACTTGCTTTCAAGTTTATTCTTCAACGTTTTAAGTCTGGAAAAATCATCTAAGAGTTTAGTTTCTTTTTCTTTGAAATCAATTTTTAGGGTTTTTACACTTTCTTGAATTTCCAGTTTTTGTTTAACAGATTGATCAAGTTGCCTTTTTAAGGAATCCAACTCCCTTTTTAATGTTTCTTCCTTTTTGTTATGTTCAGATATGAGTACACGCATTTGCAAATCCATTTTCTACTCACGGTCGGTTAGTTCAAATTTTGCACGTTGTTCATATATGGTCACCTGATCCTTAAGGATGTTAAGTCTAGTGGTCAAGGTGTCATTAGGAACATACACAGTGTGCTTATGCAACTCACGATCATTATCAACAATAGAAGGTGCACTACTTGGTACAACCGACAAGCCATTGTTATTCACATACTGTTCATATGGGATAACATTACTATTTCCCATATCAGTGGTATTTGTTACAAAGGTGTTAGTAGGTTGTACTTCATTGTGAACCCTCTGTATATCGACCAAGTCATTCATGTTATGTGATCTGGGTACCTCAGAGATGGTAGGTGCATTGGAAAGACTGGATTGTTGTGATGAAAAAGCTGCAGCAGATAGGTTTGCCATGAAGATGGTTTGTGCAGTGGGTTCATCATCAACATCTGAGTCGAAGGCATCACAGTCATCGGCTTGGAATATGTTGGGGTCATTAAGTGCCAAGTCTTGCACCGGTTGGTTATCAACATCTGCATCAAATGTGTTCCCTTCATTACCAGCAAGAAATAGTAACTCCTCTTCGTCCAATGCTGCTCCATTCTCTTGTGCTTGCATCAGCAACATCTTATCCTTGAAGTATTCGGAGTTTTGGGGACGCTTCGGTTGATTGCAGTTCCTTGCAATGTCACCCAATCCTCCACAGTTGTAACATTTGGGTTGCCTAGCTTGCCCTTGACGTGCATTCCCTACTCTGTTCTGCACATTCCCTCGAGTACCATTCCTTTGATTCACATTTTGTCTTCCTTGAACATTTTGCACCACAACCCTCCTATCTTCCACAATTGCTTGATTGCGTGGATTAGATGAGTTTCGAAGTTGGTTGTTGGTTTGAGGAAGGGTTGCTCTGAACTGCTGGGCAAGTAAGGAGACTTGGTTTGAGAGGTTATCAATCATCATATCGGTATAAGAGTATCCTGAGTCCAGATGAGTGTTCACAGCAGACGGTGGGAGCCCAGATGATTGACCAAGTGATGTCAGAGGCATTGGTGAAGCAGGGTTGTAATGAACTTGATCATTGGAGGGTTGATTGAGATGATGAACATTTGAGACAAATGCAAGTGACGCATTTGAATCATTTGTGGTTGTTGTTGGATTGAGTTTTTCCCTCATCAGACGATTACAGTTAGCGTGTTTTTCATGTTGTTGGAGATATGCATAGAGTTGTTCATGATTGGTATCTCTCAGCCCTTTGTTGAGTTTCACAGCTGCCACAAACCTATCCCATTCGGGTGCCATGTTGTTCACAAATTTGGAGTTTAGTTGAATGTTAGGCATTGTCATGTTAATGATTCTCATATCATTCACAAGCTTGTGAAACCTAACATAGTAGTCAGTGATGCTCTCTCCTGGGTTCTGCTTGAAATGCTCAAATTCATCATATAACCGGGATTCACGATCTTCTTTGGTTAATTCCGACCCAGCAAGAAGCCTTTTGACATTGTCCCACACTGCTTTGGCTTTAGTGTTGAAATTGATGAGCTTGTAGACATCTTTAGGAAGCCCTTGAATGACAATGTTTGAAGCTTTAATGTCAGCATCATAACGCTTCTTCTTGTCTTCAGTAAGATCATCGTAAGTGCAAGGTCTAGCAAGTTCAACAACGGCAGGTTGATTTTCACCAGCTGCAACAGTGTCTCTAATGGTGCCTAGTTGAAAGGGTCCTTCATCAATGGATTTCAGTATGTTGACCCCATTCCAAGCAATAGAGTCGAATTCTTTGTGCCCATGACTCATAATCCGTCCTATCAAGCATAGGAGGATGGGTATCGGACCCTGCAGCTTGAATGTCATCAGTTGAAGTAGTACTTGCCATGATCTAATCTTACACGGGATTTTACAACTCTTGTGACTTAAACTGAGAAATCGATTCTTTTGCAGGATTTTCTAAAGTCAACAAAAGAAACCGTAAGATGTTATTTGCGAGTAAGTCTTAGTATAAAGTCTTGAACAATTAGTAATGAATGTCCAGTCGCAACAAGTCAAATTACAACAGATCAAATCGTAATAAGTCAAGTCGTAAGAGTTAACTCACAATGTCAAATCACAGTCAGATCAGTCGTAACAACGTAACAACTAAAGTCGCGACAATTCAGTAATCACTAAATTGACACAAGATACAATAAGGCTCAGGTCACAAATCTCAACTAGTAGAACACAAGTCGCTGGAGGACAACAAATCGCTAGATGCAAACCACAGGTAAGCAAGTCACTGGATACAAATCGCTGCCCACCAAATCGCTGATCAACAAATCACTAGTTAGCAAATCGCTGAACACGAATGAACCAAATCATAAGATACCAATTCGCTGCAAACCAACTCGCTAAACACCAAATTGCAAGCCATCAAATCGCTAAACCTGACAACTCGCTGGTATGGACAAATCGCTGACTAAACCAAATCGCTAAGATTCAAATTGCAGAGACCCAAATCGCTAAGAAGCAAATCGCTGGAAGAAAAGACAAGATCTGACAAATCGCTAGATGCAAAGGACAAACAAGTCACTGTCTAGCGTTTTGTCCTTTATACCAGAAATAGTAAACTTAGCAAATCGCTACCAGAAATAGTCCAAATCGCTTCCGAATTCCAACCAAATCATTGCCAAAAGGAGTCAAATCGCTACGAATAATTACACACCGAGAAGCAAATCGATACGAAGAAACTCACCAAAAAATGCATCAAACACCAAACCCACGATTGATTCAACCTATCCAAATGAAAAACTAAGTACCGCTAACACCTCTAGGCATAAAAGTACAAGATATCACGTATACAATCACCAGCAAGATCAAACCAAGGTATTTTCTCCTAAAGCTATTCGACCCAAAAGTAAACCACAAGAACCAAGTATAAATGCGAGTATACCAAGTCCCTAAGATGAAACCTTGGCTCTTGATACCAATTGTAACTAACTCATAATGTTTAGATTCATGTGGTATGTGTGTTATGGTTTGAATTTGTCTTATAATTCTAGAGAGAAGTTAGAGAGAGAAAGTAGAGGAGTGGGAACCTTGAGAGAAACTAGAGATTTGTTAGATTGCCAATGAAGGTCCAACCCTCTCCCTTGGTGGGAGAGGGTATTTATAGTTACATAATATTGCCCCATTAAACGGGCTGTGGAGTGAGCTGACAGTGGGTAAAGACCCGACTCAACTCCACGATAACTACGATATTAGACTACTACTATACTACTAGGATAAATACTACGAGCTACTTAATGCTAAACAATACTCGGGGTGACCGAGTCTTTTCATATGAATATTTGTATTCCTAACAGTAACAATGATGCTGCAATAGCTTAAAAATAGTTAGAGGTTAGGCAACTTGAAGAAAAGACAAAAATGAACTTCTTGATAAAAGATGAGGAACAAATTTACTTTGGCGGAGAGGGTGCAAAAGGTATTGTTGCTGTTAGGAAGAAAACAAGGTATAAGGAAGCTAAACTCAAGATATTACTAAAGTACAAGTCCTGGTTAACAAGGTGGTCTCCAGTTCGAGGTTTCAGGAGTGGATAAAGATGCTGAGTATCAGTGGTGTCTATGTATTACTCCTATGGTGTAAATTGTTATATGTAGTAGTAAATCTTAGGAGGGTTTAAATGTAGCTTAGATAATATAGGTTTTTCTTCTTTTTTATTTTATTTTATTTTAAATGGAGTTTAGGATTATACATAATTTAGGAAACTAGTTGTTTGTCTTGTAAGCCAAGCATGTAAACGTCCAATGAAATATAAATTTAATAGATATTGTCCCCCTCATCTCCACAAAAGGAGGTGCGGGGATGCTAGTTTCGACATTATTCCTTGCTCATTCGCTTGTTAATAAAGCTGTAACATTTAAGGCCTCGTGTGTGTAAACTTCGAGTCAAGATGTCGCTTCATTTTCAAGGTTCTTGGTTTTCCACACAAAGGTTGTAATTCAAGATGTCGGTTTTGAGCTTGTACTAGTTCACCATTATCGAGGTTAAAAATGGGTTAGTTTGAATAAGTTGTAATTCATTATTAAGAAATCTATATCAAGCGATGTGAATCGAGTCTTATAAAGACTCGAGCGCACCAAACCTAACTAGCTCAGCCACAAGCCGGGATGTTTTCATATTTATACGCAGGGTTTAAGCTTTGGACACCGGGGGACGTAATTCTCGTTTCCTAGACCAAATATTTCCATGATGCGTTTTTGGAAACACATTGTATCTTCATTAAATAGAAATAGCCCCAGAATTTTACGATGCCTTCTAGGGGCCTTTTGAGGTGGTCGCCGGGTTTGAAGCAAACCAAATCGATCTGGTAGACGGGCGTTGAACATTTTGGTCAGTAAATTCCCAAAACTAAAATGAGGATCACGACGTTGGTCACTAAATGGTAAAGTCCATAGTGTAAAAGAGTATGTTGAATGAGAGTTAAATGGATGTATTTGAGTTTGAAAGCGTGTATGAAACCCCTGAGCTTTTGATGAATTTTGACCATTAGAAGATAATTTTAGAAATCTAATATCGTTTAAAATATTGTTAGCATATAAGAGCATAAAGAAGCATAAAATCGAATTAACAAAATTTTAAAGTACAAAAGTAAACATATTCAACAAAGAGGATTACCTCTTATAGCGTGATGTAATCAGTTAAATGAGCACTAAAGTTAAACCAATTTTTTAGACAAGAACAATATGGATTTATCACCAATAAAACCAATAGCCAAAACTCGTCTAATCAACCATGAAAACCTTCCAAATATTCGTCTAAGGGAAACCAAAAAACCAAAAAAGATTACGACTAAGAAGAGTCCACACCAAGCAATCATTGACATTAACCAAATGCTAGTTCTTTATACCAATATCAATAACAAGCACAATAAACTCAACAAAGAACAAAACTATGTGTTCTTATGTGTGTGTGGTCGGCCGAAGGTGGGGAGGAGAAGTAAGGGAGACCAAAGTTAAATTATCCTACGAATGAATGATATGAATGAGAGGATTTAAAGGAATCAACCTTTCAATTCTTTCCTTTTTTACTTGTCAATTCAAACTAATTTGAATTTCTCCTCTTTCAGATTCCTTCAAAACTAGGGGTGTTCGTTTGGTTAGGTTTAGACATAATAGGGTTATATGTTCGGGTTATTCAGGTTTTCTGAATCATCAATCCTCTCAAGACCCAATCCGAAAATAGGGTCACCAAATCCAAACCATCCAAATAAAGACTCGGTTTATGTGGTCTGATTTTCGGTAAACTAAATAAGAGGAAATATAAAAAATCTCATTTAGCTTATTTAATACTTGAATGACTCTTATACAAATTTATACCATTTGATTTGCGAATACAATATTATTAGGATATAATAATATGTATTTGATTATTTTAATCGTCTCGCATAATCAAATCATATATGTGCGTTATTCGGATCATATAGTAGAATATTCTTAAAGTTTTGGGTGGGCCTGATTAAGAAGACATGAACCCAAATCCAAACCATTAAACAAATTCCTTATTCGGCTTTAGCCTAAAGCCAAACCAAAACCAGAAAACCAAGCCAAATAGCCCACCAACAATTGAATTAGGTGGGTTAATCGGTTTAATCCGAATTAACTTAATGAAACTTTAGGTTAGTCATTTTTATTTAATTCTCTTATAATTAACATAATACATTTAGCTAAATATCATATAATTGTTATTTATTATTTGTATAATATATATACAACTTCTATCTATCTTTGTTTACTAAATTAAGTGGTGTGAGCAGTGGCGGAGCTATAAATTTTTTTTTGGGAGGGCCGAAACAATTTTTGTTCCGGAAGAACATTAAATGGGAGGGCCGAAACAATTTTTTTTCTTCTGGAATAACACATGAAATCGTGAAAAAAATACACTAACGGGCTTAGTCCTAAGGGGTCGGGACCCTTCCCGGTTCCTTAATAGCTCCGCCCCTGGGTGTGAGCCTTTGTCTATATCAATCACTTATTCAAGAGAGAAGAGGTTTTGGAAATTCCCCCATTAAAAGGGAATAAGGGGATGAATCCATTCATTAAATGGGAATAAAGGAAAAAGGAATACNAATTACATGGTAAAAGATAGTTAGGGAGTAATGAAATCTAAGTAAACACTATTCTCCACCACTGATTTTCCCAAAACCAAAAATACAAAAATATAAGTAGATTAGAAGTAGATAACTTGGGTTAGTTGACTAGCAACTAATTCCGCCCTTTCCTCCAAAACCCGAGATTTTACTGCTTTCATAAAATATAAAAATACAAAAAGAATCTTCCTCCACCCTTAGACCTAGATTAGAGTAGCCTTTAGCCTAACGAACACTATTCCCTGCGAGAGAACGATCAATCCCCCGGTACTTGCCACTACACTATACTACATCGGTCAGGTACACTGCCTGGTGGGGATTGCAAGCTTCTCGAGATCCCTCGAGAGGTAAAACATAGTGCGTGTTGCAATCCACGCGCATCAAAAGCGTGTATGAAACCCCTGAGCTTTTGATGAATTTTGACCATTAGAAGATAATGTTAGAAATCTAATATCGTTTAAAGTATTGTTAGCATATAAGAGCATAAAGAAGCATAAAATCGAATTAACAAAATTTTAAAGTACAAAAGTAAACATATTCAACAAAGAGGATTACCTCTTATAGCGTGATGTAATCAGTTAAATGAGCACTAAACTTATACCAATTTTTTAGACAAGAACAATATGGATTTATTACCAATAAAACCAATAGCCAAAACTCGTCTAATCAACAATGAAAACCTTCCAAATATTCGTCTAAGGGAAACCAAAAAACCAAAAAAGATTACGACTAAGAAGAGTCCACACCAAGCAATCATTGACATTAACCAAATGCTAGTTCTTTATACCAATATCAATAACAAGCACAATAAACTCAACAAAGAACAAAACTATGTGTTCTTATGTGTGTGTGGTCGGCCGAAGGTGGGGAGGAGAAGTAAGGGAGACCAAAGTTAAATTATCCTACGAAAGAATGATATGAATGAGAGGATTTAAAGGAATCAACCTTTCAATTCTTTCCTTTTTTACTTGTCAATTCAAAATAATTTGAATTTCTCCTCTTTTAGATTCCTTCAAAACTAGGGGTGTTCGTTCGGTTAGGTTTAGACAAATAGGGTTATATGTTCGGGTTATTCAGGTTTTCTGAATCATCAATCCTCTCAAGACCCAATCCGAAAATAGGGTCACCAAATCCAAACCATCCAAATAAAGACTCGGTTTATGTGGTCTGATTTTCGGTAAACTAAATAAGAGGAAATATAAAAAATCTCATTTAGCTTATTTGAATACTTGAATGACTCTTATACAAATTTATACCATTTGATTTGCTAATACAATATTATTAGGATATAATAATATGTATTTGATTATTTTAATCATCTCGCATAATCAAATCATATATGTGCGCTATTCGGATCATATAGTAGAATATTCTTAAAGTTTTGGGTGGGCCTGATTAAGAAGACATGAACCCAAATCCAAACCATTAAACAAATTCCTTATTCGGCTTTAGCCTAAAGCCAAACCAAAACCAGAAAACCAAGCCAAATAGCCCACCAACAATTGAATTAGGTGGGTTAATCGGTTTAATCCGAATTAACTTAATGAAACTTTAGGTTAGTCATTTTTATTTAATTCTCTTATAATTAACATAATACATTTAGCTAATATAATTGTTATTTATTATTTGTATAAGATATATACAACTTCTATCTATCTTTGTTTACTAAATAAAGTGGTGTGAGCAGTGGCGGAGCTATAAATTTTTTTTTGGGAGGGCCGAAACAATTTTTGTTCTGGAAGAACATTAAATGGGAGGGCCGAAACAATTTTTTTTTCTGGAATAACACTTGAAATCGTGAAAAAAAATACACTAACGGGCTTAGTCCTAGGGGGGGTCGGGACCCTTCCCGGTCCCTTAATAGCTCCGCCCCTGGGTGTGAGCCTTTGTCTATATCAATCACTTATTCAAGAGAGAAGAGGTTTTGGAAATTCCCCCATTAAAAGGGAATAAGGGGATGAATCCATTCATTAAGTGGGAATAAAGGAAAAAGGAACACTCCTTACTATCTTATAATGCATAAAGCTTTTTTTATTGGGCATTAAATGCATTAAGATAGTTGAAATTTAAAAATTGTAATACAAATTATAAATCTTCAAGTACAATCATTTCAAACACAATTAATACTTAAAACTTAAATTTAAACAATGCAAGTAATAAAACTAAAAGTACAAATGCTAGATTAACTTTTTTCCTTGCACATATTGTTGGTATAAATAATGCCTAAAAACGTTATTAACATTTATCGATAGCTCTATGTTTTGATAATCACAAAACGTAAACTCATTGAACTATAAATTATGACGTAAACAAGTATTTAGTCGTAAATATTTACTTTAACATCCAAATCACTTAAGGTATGAAATAAACAAAGTGTCTAATGCATTATATGATTAAAGGAACATTTTCTTAATCACTAGATTTTTATAAAATGTCACAAACATTTTATATCTTTTAGAAAATCATTTTTGGTATTAAATAAATATGTTAAATCCATTATAAATATATGAATTCAAATTTTCAACCAAAAATAGCAAAAATGTTCCAGAAAAACCTTCCCTACAAAAAGACAAAGCTGGGCAACGTTCTGATTGGGCGGCCCCCTTAATTAACTAGGCGGCCCCCTTAATTATTAAGGGGACCGGCCACGCTCCTCAGCCCCCAGCTTTGCCTATAAATACTGGACATTCCCTGGCCTTTTTCCTCACCTTTTTGCACAAAAACTTTATGTCTAAATCTCTTAATCATTCTACTTAATTCTTTGATCATATAATCATAAGCTTTTGTTTCCAAGTGATCCAAGCTTCAACATTCAAGTACAAAGAGAAGAATACTTCTATTAATCAAGACTAGAAGTATTACAACTTAGTATCATCTTGCTACCTAAGTTGTTTGTTCATTCCACTTTGTAAACTATTCATTCATCGGTGTATAAGGTGTGTATAGTGGTTAATTAGATTTAAACATAGGCCAATAGATTAGTTCGGAGTGTGTGTAGTAGTAAAAGAAATGAAGAAGTAGAGGTATATAGAAGTAGTGGTTAGTAGTGAAGATATAGAAGTCGTAACATAGTGAAGAAGCCTTAAAGAAGTATAAGTAGTGAAGTAGTGAAGATAGAGAAGCCTTGAAGTAGTAAAGACATAAAAGCCTTGAAGAAGTAGAAGCCTTAAAGAAGTAGAAGTAGTGAAGTAGTGAAGATAGAGAAGCCTTGATGTAGTGAAGACATAGAAGCCTTAAAATAGTGAAGAAATAGAAGCCTTGAAGAAGTAGAAGCCTCAAAGAAGTAGAAGTAGTGAAGTAGTGAAGATATAGAAGCCTTGAAGTAGTGAAGACATAGAAGCCTCGAAGAAATAAAGAAGTAGAAATAGTGAAGTGCTGATACGGTAGAAGTTGTGAAGTAGTGAAGAGGTAGAAGACATCAAGTAGTGAAGAAATAAGAGTTGTGAAGAAGTGAAGAAGTTGTGAAAAGGTGTGAAGAAGTTGTGGTGTGATTGAAGTCGTGAGATTGGTTCTAGCTACGATTAGAACTCGACATTTAGCTTTGTGTCGTTAAATTGGTGTAAGCAAAGGTGTGTAAGGTTTTCTCCGCCATAAGGGAGCTCGTTGATATAGTGAAGAAAAACTCTTGAGTGTGGTACTCGGGGAGTGGAGTAGGGCGAAGAGGTGCTTCAATTCGTAGCCGAACCACTATAAATCTTTTGTCTCGCGGTTTGATCCTTCCATCTCTAACTCATTACTTAACTTACTTACTTATCTTTAGTATATAGCCATAATAGCTTATATCGTTATATCGTGCATATGTTGATTTCACATAAAGATCAAACAAAACTCCATTTATAAAACTAAGTTTTGAAAACAAATTCATAGCTACACATATATAAATTGAACATATTACTTATATGTTGTTTTCATATTAAACTCAAATTGAAGGTTTTCAAATAAACATTGAACAAATTAAAAAGAGGTAAAATTATTCAACCCTCCATTCTAGTTTTTCACACATATTCTTTATTAAGGGTATGTTTGGCGAAATAGGATGGGGCTAGAACTTATATTATAAGCCGAAATTAAAATTTTTATTTTTATAAACTTGTTTGACAAATGGGCTGGGGTTGAGGCTTATTATTGCCAAATTACTAAAAAAGACATAATTAAATGAGTTTTTGTATATGTCAGATATTTTTGTAGGTAAATAAGTAATTTATTCTTCAAAAGCCCCGGGCTAAAGTTTTTAGCCGATTTATTTTATAAGCCCTTCCATAAGCCCCATGACAAACGAGACTTATTTTATTAGCCGACTTATTTTAAAAGCCCAAGCCCCAATAAGCCTTATTTAAGCCCTTGCCAAATAGCCTAAATGTCACTATTAAATACGGCCACTCAATCAAAATTACAATTAATAGAACCCATTGTATAAACCAAGTAAGCTACTAGACATGACGAACAAACAAATAAAATAAGACAAATTAAGCAAAACTCCACCAAACTTTTGATATTACTTATAATCAGTTAATCACTAAATAAACAAACTAAAGCCATTGTCAAAAAATGTCTACAGGATATACCGCTAATATTATAATTAATGTCTTGTGTGACTCCATATGATCATATATATACCGCTAATATGTCATGTCGTATAGGTATTATTTTTTATTTTTTACTTTTTTTATTTTTTTTTATTTATTTTTTTATTTATTTTTTTTTTAATTTTTTCTGTCGTATAGTTTTAACAGATAAACGATGAAAAAATGAGATAAAATTCAGAATGGGAGTTATTACGCAGGAATTGGTAATAAAGGTTCACAACAAATACTCATGTACTCGAGGTTGAACTTTTGAAAAAAAACTTGTACTAGAATGTATATAATCAATACAAAGGTTCTGCTATTTTTAGTGATGCTTTTATGACTGAATCATCACCCGATCTATCTGTTATATTATATTGATGTTAAAGCTATCGAGTAGAAAGTACTAACAAGTTATGTCTAAAATAAATATAAAAATTCATAGAGGTAAGATTTCATGGCTAAGAAGTTAACTTACTCACATTTCATTATGGTTAGGGGTGGAAACGAGCCGAGCCGCTCGTGAAAAGCTCGGGATCGGATCGGTAAAAAGCTCGAACGAGCTGAGCCTAAACGAGCTCGAGCCCGAGCTCGAGCTTAAGTTTGGGCTCATTTAATAATCGAGCTCGAGCCCGAGCTCTATGCAAAAAGCTCGAGTAGGCTCGCGAGCCTAAACGAGCCCTAGAAATATATACGTATATAAATTGTCTATACGTATAAACGAGCTTAAAAGTAGTAAACGAGCTCGAGCCTTATGTAATTAACGAGCCGAGCTCCATTTGAACTATGTTTTTTCTAAAACATCATATAAATTAGTCGAGCTCGAGCCCGAGCTCGAGCTTGTGAAAATTTTCACGAGCCGAGCTCGAGCTCAAAATATGAGGCTCGAAACGAGCTCGAGCCCGAGCTCGAGCTTTATATATATAAACGAGCCGAGCTCGAGCTCTGGCAGGCTCGGGCTCGGCTCGGCTCGTTTTCACCCCTAATTATGGTTCTTACATTAACGATATATATTGGGCATTGTTTGTTCCTCTCCATGGTGCATAACAAATTAAAGCACAAAAAAGATTGTGACTTATATAACTTCTAACAAAGTTACAGCACTAGAAAGATTGCGGCTTCTATAACTTTTAAACAGTTATGCCCGAAATATTAAGATGCCTCCCAATTGATCCAATATCTTCACCCGAAATGATCCTTGTTGTGGAATGTTTCACATCTCACACTTTTCTTCTTGAACAAACGCAAAAAAACACCAGATTAGAATTATGAAAAGGAAACAAGCTAGAAATGGGTTCCAGAGTCTCACCTGCTGTTATCGTCTTTTTTTGATTCGGTGCTCCAAACTATGTCTTTCAATCCTGACGAGAAGCTTTTGTAGAACTGCAATTTAATGAAACACAAAGCAAGAAAATGATCAAACAGATGTTTCTAGCACGTCAAATGGGTAGAATTTAAAAATTTACTAAACTGGGTCAAACGGGTCAAAAATATATTATTATAATAATATATTTTTCTAATTCATATTTAACATATTTAGCCTATCATCCGCCAAGTTCGCCACCTCTTGTAGATGCCCAGGGAATAATTAACTCACTAAGGGAGTATCTAGTTTAATACTTACGTTGTGAAATTCCAGTGTGTCGCCACCAGTTTTCCTAAGTTCCACCATGTGTAGTGAGGGAGCTACTTCAAAAACCTACATGAAAATTTGGTTACTGAAACTTTAACACCAGAAGCTTATATGCAGAAACTTCACCACAAATAAGATCCTACCTCTGTAGCCACAGCAAGGTGACCCTTTCTTCCTGTTTTGTCACCTTGTAACTTCATCTGTAGGTATTAACATGATGTAAATAATATTAGGACCATAGGACCGCAATATGTAAACTCCATATGCTAGCATGTTAGTCGCATGAATATTTTACCTTATAATTTCGCTTGTGAACGTTGAAACCCATGGGTTTTGCAGTTTCCTCAATTTTAGACATGATTTCGTTAGCAGGGCACAATGAAGCAAAACTTGTTTCCCTCTTTACAATACCCTGTAATATAGTAATATCAGAACAGATTAGTACTACTTTTGAGCTTGTTGGTTGCATAATCTATTTTTGTTTTACATTTCGTTTGGAGTTAGACTAGAGGAACTTTGACATACCTTCTGCTTCTCAAACATATTTTCTAGACTGAAACTATGTGATCTCGATATCAGCTCAAAGGCATTCATAGATTCAGGCTTTTCTTTCTTTTCTGTAACAAGATGTTCCTGAAAACATATAAATATGAATATAAGAATGCATTTGTAGCCTCAAGGACACATTCACATATACATTAATTATCTTTCTATGAAAAAAAGAATGAGAAGTGAAGAGCTAACCTTAGATTCGTTAAAGACAGCATCTACATCATCAAGGCTCACATCATCGTCCTGCTCAAAATGCGGCGGTTTATACCCTTTCTTGAACCAATCATTTTCCAAGATTTCAGGAATAGTTATCCTCTGAAATTAACCAAGGGCGTGGCAATTGTATGTCAGTTTCGTCACAAGAATAGAATTTCATAATATGTAAAATATGCAAAACATAAATGAAGCAACTCACAGTGAGGGGGTTCGGATCTAGAATTCCTGTTAACAATTTCTTTGCACCAGATGAAAACCATGGTGGGCATCTATAGTCAGCCTTTTCGATCTGAATAACAGTTGGATTTTTTACATGTTACATTATGCATCAAGGGACGGACCAATTACGCAGATGTGCATATGAGTATTGAACTTACTCTCCTATACAAACTCATGAGGTTTGCTTCATCAAACGGTAAGTATCCTGCCATAAGTACGAAAAGGATAACCCCACATGACCATATGTCAGACGCTGCACCATTATAACCCTTTACTGTGAGTACCTGATACAAACATTTCATTCATATGATTATGTAAATCTTCACGATGAAATCCACAAACACTGAAGATGTAGCATTTTTACCTCGGGAGCGACATAGTTTGGAGTCCCACAGGCTGTATGTAACATCCCATTTTCCTGAATTCAAGTATATTTTTAGTATGAAAAATAAAACTGTACACAATAAAGAAACATTGTATGTAACATACCACAGCTTGCTGAGACAATCCAAAGTCTGAAACTTTTAAAACACCATACGAATCCAAAAGCAGATTTTCAGGCTGCAATAAAAACGAGGGGTACAAGTATAAGTTCATTTTGTAGAAAACAGGCTGAAATTTTATTGTTTCTTACAAGTTCAGTCAAGAAAACATCATGAAATTCATCTGTTTCTTTAATAATAAAGATGAAATCTTTTGTGGTTAAGAATTTAGATAATATTTGACATCTTTTGGTTTTGCTTGTTTTAACTCAGTATCAATTTCAAACTGCCTTTTAAACTAAGCTGTTTGGGATAAACAATTTCATACTGCTAATTTAGTATAGTTTATATATTTTACTAAGAAAAGAAGATAAGAAGTTTCAATAAGCAAACTCAAACACCATCAAGATTTTTTATCTGCTGTATAAATGACATATAGATCATCTGCTGGTCATAAGACTATTAATCCAATTAAAAAAAATAACAATAATAAAAATGATAAGATGGTCGAAATTATGGGAGCACCTAAACAAGTAGTACTAAAGGCTTTCCAACACTAATAGCAATAGCATAGTACTAGTCCTACCTTGTATACAACTTGCCCATAGAAATCCCAACTGAACAGATTAAAATTTATAATCTTAATGATATAAATAGTAATAATAAAATGAATAGTGACAATGATGAATATTTAAGATGAACCTTTAGATCTCTGTGATACACGCCCCTACTATGGCAGTAATCTACAGCGTTAATAAGTTGCTGAAAGTAACTTCGCGCCTCATCTTCTTTGAGTCGTCCATGTTTCGCCTGTAATATCATAGAAATAAGAAAAATATTGCCCAGATATCAATAATTGAAGCATCGACCAGAATGACCTTATGACTAAAAATATCAGAA
The DNA here is from genome assembly GCA_014162995.1 of Artemisia annua. Taxonomy (NCBI): domain Eukaryota; kingdom Viridiplantae; phylum Streptophyta; class Magnoliopsida; order Asterales; family Asteraceae; genus Artemisia; species Artemisia annua. The sequence continues at coordinate 62,157 of LBNU01025259.1, forward strand.
TACTTACAATTTGATCGAAAAGCTCGCCTCCATCAACATACTCTAGAACAATATAGATCTTTGTTTTGCTTGCCATAACCTATTAAGAGGACAAGAAAATAATAACCCATTTATGTTAGAGAATGGACATATGGAATTAGTACTTCCACCGAAAACAGTTAGGGAATTTTGTTTATAATTGTATCAAAATTGTGTAAATACAGTTGATTAGAACATACGAAAAAAATGTCAAAATCATATGTTTTATCAAAAACAATATGCATTTGTAAAAAAGAATCCTAAACGCCCATAAAAATACAAACCTTGCAAAAGTTCAAGTGGCATGGTATCAATATCTAACAGGGTGTCCGGGATGCTTATTAAAACTGTCTTGCTAGCTAGTTATTGTTTCTTGAAATAACTAGCATAAGCAAGTCTAAGATGCTTATTCAAACAGCTTATTTCAATAACAATAATCAAATATACAATATGGATAAGCAATCCCAAACTCCCTCATTAATTACTTCTTATCAAAACGCGCGATAAACCATATAAATCCAACACTGGATCATAAAGCAATCATTACAGAATGATAAACAACAAAAATTATTATTGAGGTTGTTATATTAATTGCTGTCTACTTTCTTTATTATCATTTTTTTTTGTACATGAATAAGTAGCATTGACCAGGTATCCTTAAACTAAATTGCAATAATTTATACAATTATATGAGAATATATGAAGAGATGTCATTATCACACTCACAACAACAATAGTAATAAAATTGAATAGGGATTCAATCATAATTCATAAGTGATGACCCCATTAGATTCTAATGTTACCTTTTAAAATACGTACTTTATATAAAGCAAATTCATGGTGCTTATTCAGTCACAAAGTAACAGTTTTTAAAACAATCAAAAACAAAAACTTCCAATTTTATTTCTTTGAAACTTAAAAAAGAGAATTGTAACAGACAACTTTTTGGACAAGGTGCATTTGACAAAATTTTACACCACGGAGGAAAAATCTGGTTCACGGTACCCAGAACACCCCTCGGTCCGCCCCTTGATCAAAACATGATTATACACAACTAAACATACCTCAAACAAATTCAAAACATTTGGATGCTTGATTAACTTCATGGTCGATATTTCTCGTTTCATCTAACATTAATAAACACAAACAATATCGTCAGCAAGCAAACTACTAGAAAAACAGACTTACTATATTTAGAAACACACTAGATTAGTGAAGAAAAACACACATACTTGTTCAACCATCTTATGTTTAAGAATACGATCACGATCAATAACTTTAATAGCCACCGGATCACCAGTGGCAAGGTTTCTTGCAAATTTAACTTTAGCAAAGCTACCTTCACCTAAAGTCTTGCCAACTTCGTAATTCCCGACTCGTGTAGTCGTCCTCCTCTTTACGGCACCGGAACTCATTATCAAAGAGTACTAGATTGTTGTTTTGTTTGAAATGATAAGATTATTTTTAGAAAGTTAGTTTGTTTTTCAGTTGGGTACGTAGCAAAGATACAAAGAAATAATAGAGGGAAAGAAGAGGACGTAAGTGAGTATGGATATATAGGGTTTGCAAAGTGGGGCCCACACGTATCGTACGCGATAGTAATCACTGACCGTACCCCATACCTCGGTGTGCTAAAAATCATGCAACTATTTTAATTATTAAGAGGTAATATATAAATCATTATCAAAAACTACTGGGACATTTTACATGTGGGTGAAAATATTAAATATTAACTCTAAGATGAGACTGAAAATTAAATATTTGTACAGATGCATGTGCATTTTATGTTCTCTTACTATAAATGAATGTGCAAGTGGTAAAACACATGTAACAATTTTTGTTAAGGTTATCAAGAAAGTGGATGTATCTTTTGACGTATACGGCTTAGCTAGTTGACATCTTCGTGGTTTTTGTCGAACTTTTTACTTGCCATCTATATGATGTCTTCGTGACTTTGATAACACGTACTGAACATATAACCGGCCACTATACCATTTTTAGAGATGGTTATCTTACAACTCTAATGTGCAAAAAAGTTTTAACTTTTAAGCGATGGGACATTCTAGTCATATATGTTTATTTGCTATACTTTTTGACAAGTTTTCTAGGCATGAAGCGATGATACATTATTTTTAGGTAACTTCTTGAACTATTTGGTGACCTAATATATTTTATCCTTCGAAATAATAACATGATTGTTTGGATTATATTATATATAAAAACTGAAATAATGAAGAAAATTGGGTATGGTTAAACCGGTTAAAATTAATATTATACTGTGTACTTAATTCATATGGTTGCTTACTAATAAATGTAAACAGACAATTCAAAGTTTACTAATAAGTATATATCAATTTAAATTGTCCCCAACTCTCTTATGATTTCGTGTGCTAGCTTGTCCATGCCACCAGTACAATTATGTTCGCCTAAACTACTTAGGGCACGTTTGATAGGGTGAAATTCAGAGAAATGAAATGAAGCGCAGAAATCAAATCACCAAAATGAATTCTCACAGAAATTCAATGTAAATTCCAGTGTTTGGTAATACCAAAGAATTAACTCAAGAAATCAGTATTATTATTATTATTATTATTATTGTTATTATGTTATTATTTCTTTATTATTATTATTATTATTATTATTATTATTATTATTATTATTATTATTATTATTATTATTATTATTATTATTATTATTATTATTATTAAAGAATCCATTTCCATCAATTTATGAGTGGAAATCAATTCTCCACTTTTTGAAAAGGATCTCTTTCCTAAAAGTTCCAATTCTCCACTTTCTTTTTTCATAGATGTACCAAACAATGAAAATGATTTCATTTCCATTTCTCTTATCTCAATTCCTTCTACCAAACATGCCCTTAGTATTTTTCTTTTTGGTGTCGATTCCTTGTACCAAACATGCCCTTAGTATTTTTCTTTTTGGTGTCGACTGACGTAATTTTATTCATTTATATTTTTGTCTTAAAGTATGAAAATTTGTTTGTGGACGATATTTCTCCGTTTACTTTGTAAAGAAGAAGAGCCACTAGCATGCATGTCAAGTATTATGTATGACATGGTATCACAAGATAATATGTGCATAAATGCATGCACATGTCAATAATACTTAGTAGGACATGGGAATGTTTGATTGATAGTAACTGGAAAAAAAAAAAAAAAAAAAAAAAAAAAAAACAAAAAAATAAATAATAAAAATAAAAAAAAAAAAAAAAAAAGACTGATGATAATAATAATAATAATAATAATAATAATAATTTATTTTTTATTTTTATTTATTTATTTATTTATTTTTGGAACAAAAATTTAATTGATAGACTGACATGATCCCCATCGCATGTGAGTGGATATGTTATATCTGTCTTGTAGTTCATGTAACATTTGCAACCACCAGTTATTTCATCATTATTTTCTTTTTTATGTAATGAATAAAATATAAAATTGAAAGATGTCCTATGATCAGCTAAAAATTCACAACCATCATTCCAAGTATTTTTCGTTTTATCAGTGACAAACATTGGCCCGATACAAAAATTGCTTGGGCCATGCTAGTGGGTTTGGGCTCCAAAACGAGTAATTTCAATCTCTTTCAAAACCTGGTCAACAATTATCCATATGAAAAGGCCTTTGCTTCCTTTCGAATTATGTTTCGATCGGTTTTTTGTTTCACTTCTCTTTACTTTAAGGGCTGATCTATGTAATAGTAAAATATTATATTGGTAATGAGGTACTTGGTATAAACTGTACAATTGCTTGGGCCATGTTATTTGTTTTGGTTACAATGTTGGATAAACTGTACAATTGCCACTACAAGAAAAAGTGGCTTTAGTGACGAGAATTTAGTGACGAGAAATTGTTTTGGTCACTATTTAGAAAAAAATAGTGACGATATAATTTATGGTCATTATTTTTGGTCATCGGTAAAAAGTCAGTGACGAAACTTATAAGTGGTCACTATGTAGTCACTAAATTACACACAAGGTATTTTTGATCTAGAATAGTTACGAGAAATTTGGTCATTAAACATTAGTGACGAAATTTTGGTCACTATTTTACACATTGCTATAAAATGATTAACCATTAAAATTACCTTCTGGTCCCAGATTATTCTTTTTTTTTCTTACGAATCCAATACCAGAATGAAATAACGGTAATTAGATACATACGTACTTAAACTTGCATATTCGTATAAGAATCCACAAATTGTAAACATTATCACACGTTATGGATAAAAAATTATAGAGAAATATGCAAAATTACAAATATTTAACTTTCTTTGATGAGATTCACCCTTGAACATATTATTTGAACATAAACTTTCAAACACAATATTATTTTTTATAATATGTAAGAATATTAAATAATAACTTGTACTAGTATTATAAAGTTGAGTGAAATTAAAATGATTCCCATCACCCATAACATAAACTAGACGAGTACCCGTGCATAGCAACGGGATTTTATAGCGACAGATAGTTTATTGATAAAAAAAAGTTTATAGGTTATAAACGAAAAATAATAAAAGTTTGAAGATTTGAGAATTAAACATAATGTTTTGAAACCCGGTTCGACCCGGGTGGTTCAACTGATTGAACCTTCCGGTCGAAAAATGGGTTTGAAGCGTCCCGGGTCAACTTGCTAGGTTGGGTCGAAAACGGGTCAAATTGAACCGGGTCAACCCGCCGGGTTTGAATCGTCCCCGGTCAACCCGATTTGTGTTTGAATTGGTTGTATTTAATTTGGTAGATATGCTTTAATTTGGTTGTACAATATAATGTGAATAAATAATTGTACTTTTTAGTATTGAGGTGTTTTAATAAGAGTATTAATTACATTTCACTTTCTCTATCACTTGACCATTATTGAAAACTCAACATTTCACTTTTGACCATTTTTCTATTATAAGTAGTAGAGATAAAGATACACCAACAGAAAAAGGATCCGACTTATTCGACCCTGTTGGCATAAATATTACGATATTTATATTACGATATTTAGTCTAAACATCCTCTTTATGTTTTGATGATGACAAAGATGTAAGTTACAACACATAACGTAAAGTGTTTAAGTTACTTGTAATCACAAATCATCTATGCATTCATACGTCAACGTCTCTCGACATCTCAACGTCTCGAGTATACTTCAACAATCACTTAAGGTATGTATAAACAAATGTCTAATACATTTTATGATCAAAGGAATTTTTATTTAGACATTACAAATTTTATAAAATGTTATAAACATTTTATATATTTTAGAAAAACACTTTTGGTAATTAAAGGGAAATGTTTTAATTAAAAGAAAATGTTATAAAATAATATAAACATATTATATATTTTTGAAAAACACTTTTGGTAATAATGGAAAATGTTTAAATCATACTAAATATATGAATTCAAATTTTTAACCAAAATCAGTTAGTTTTTCACCAAATAAACTTTTCCCACTAAAAGACAGAAAATCTGGCCGTTACAGCTGGGCGGCCCCCTTAATTATAAGGGGCGACCCCCTTAATTTTAAGGGGGCCGGCCATGAATTAAGAGGGCCGGCCACGCTCCCCTGTCAGATTTTGTTAGAAATTTTCTCCTATAAATACCACCTCAAACCTGGTATTTTTCACACCTTTTGCACGAAAATTTTCAGATCTAAATCTCTTTAAACATCTTCTAAACCCTTTGATCATAAGATTATTAATCTTTGTTTCAAGTGATCTAATCCTCTACCATTCAAAGTGCAAGAGAAGAATACTTCTTATCATCAAGTCAAAGAAGTATTAGAGTCTAGTTAGTATTGATGTGAAGTTGTAGAAACAAGTTGTGTAAGTATATGTAATAAGTAATAAGTAGATCAAGATGATCTTACTTAGTAGTGAGTCATGAAGTCTATGAAGTTGTGAAGTAGTGAAGAAGTCATGAAGGTGTGAAGTAGTGAAGAAGTCATGAAGTTGTGAAGTAGTGAAGATGTTGTGAAGTCGTGAAGAAGTCGTGAAGTCGTGTAGAAGTTGTGTAGTGATCGAAGTCTTGTCGTGAGATTGGTTCTAGCTACTATTAGAACCCGACATTTAGCTTAGTGTCGTTAATTGGTGTAAGCAAAAGTTGTGTATGGTTTTCTCCGCCAAAAGGGAGCTTGTTGAGTAGTGAAGAAAACTCTCGAGTAGGTGACTCGGGGAGTGGAGTAGGGCAAGGAAGGTGACCTTGTAGCCGAACCACTATAAATCATCGTGTCCGGTTTGCATCTTCTTTCTCTTATCTCTTTACATTTATTCTTGCATTTATCGCTTTATATCTATGCTTGCATATATGTGTTGGTTGTTGCTTAGATTGTTTTGATGTTGAATGTGATAGATATAAGTTAATATTGCTATAGGATGAATAATTATATGATATGGTCTAATGGACTTAGATGCATTATTCACACTACTCATGTTGAGTTTAACTTAATCGATAATTTGATAAAAAAATGTTTTAAGATTTTAAAAGAAAAACATATTCACATAAAGATCAATCAAAGCTCTATTCATAAAACTAAGTTTTGAAAACAAACTCAAAAGCACACATATATAATTGATCATATTGATTATATATTTGTTTTCATAATAAACTCTAATTGAAGATTTTGAAACAAACATTTTATAAAATGAAAAAGAGGTAAAACTATTCAACCCCCCCTTCTAGTTTTCCACAATTGGTATTAGAGCCAGGTCGCTCTAATTTTCAAAACAAATGGTTTTAAAAATTGAGTACGATCCATGTATCAAATTATCTATTAAGAAGGATTAAATATGAAAAGTGTTTTGTTGATTAACTTGTATTAGTTTTGATGTTATATACACTAATTATACTAGCTCGAAATAATATTATGCTTTAAATAAGTGTTATATGTTCGGTATCAAAAATCAGGAAGTTACACATCTTTCCGCAAAGTCAGAAAACAATTTTTTATAAAAAAATAAAATTTTGAGTACCAGATGGGCGGCCCCTTTAATTCTTTGGGCGGCCCCCTTAAAATTAAGGGGTCCGCCTGTCTGTTCGACAATTTTTTAGAAACTTTGAAAAATCATATAAAATTAACCGTAACTCCGTAGAAGTCGTGCCACCCGGCGTTTTAAAGGTAATTGAGTCTACTTTAATTTAAAAATACTTAAAAGTAACCATTACAAACTTAAATAAGTAAGAAAGTCAAAATACTATACGATGGTCAAAATTTTATGTTTCGTTTTAACGAAAAACTTTTGTTTTACCTTTTCCTTCAAGTTGGGCATTCCTAGTTGATATACTTTTGAAAAATTAAGTATTTATGTTTTTAAAATATTGATCTTAATTAAATTATAAAATGGGGAGGAAACTATTTCATTTTCAAATGAAATCGAGCTAAGTAAACATTGGTGTATATAATACACAAAATGACGACAAGTGTTTTATGTGTTATGTGAACTTCTTTGTGATTTTATTTTCTTAATTGTTGCTATTTGATGTTTAGCTAATTATGTATCTAAGCATATGTGCTCTATTAGTTTGTAGCTAGTTTTCCGGTTTATACTTAACTAGATCTTATGCTAGATTTCTTGCGTTAGGATTGTTGTAATATGCTTGCAATGCATATAGGTATAGATGGCTTAATATTACTCAAACATCTTGTAAATGAGTTAAATGTAGTCACCTAAATATTTCAAACAACTTAATCTATTCTCAATAATACACTTAAATATTTTTAACAAATTACCTTGTTTTACCTTAGGTTGTTTAAATAATAAAAAAAAATTGGATTGTTTTAAAACATTAGTAGTTATATAAAAGAAAAAGTATTTTCAAAATCTAAGTGTGTTCATTATACGTAACAATGAATAATCTTTCACATAAACACAACATATAATATTCATGAAGTAATAAGTGAACTTTCAATCATTCACTAACCTCACTCATAAATAATCTTAGGATTAATGGAACACACTATCAAAATGTCAATCTATTTTAAATGAGTGTTCGTGAAAGTCAAGAAAGATCTTGATATTATATCAATTCATTATTCAAATTATGGTTGATATATTTATCAAATCTAATTGATATATTTTTGAGTGTGGACAAGAAATTGGATTGTTATTTGTTTAGTTTCAAGATTATATCAAATTACAACAAAGGATATAGTCTTGAATCTACATACTCAATCACACTCGATTGATATGAAAATAACAAAATCCTTTTCCAAGACGATAAGAATATGCATCGGATCATAACTCACACTTGTGAATATGATGTCATATTGAGTCTACTTGTTCAATAGTTGTGTTCCAAATATTTAGCAAACACATTCATAAAATATACATTGAAGTAGGATTGACAACTTGGATGTTTCATCCGAAATATTCAAGAAATTTACATTGTAGTACAATGGATAAATGTGTCATCTCCGAAAAACCAAACATGAGCAAACTAACAACATATGTAAACTTTGCTCACACTACTTAAAATCATCACTCCAAGCTAAAATAAACATTTAAGAATAATACACACTATATATTTTATGTATTTCATTTTCTTTGTAGCATGAATAGTTGTGTTACAAGGCAATGCACTACATATTCCTTTTAAAATAATATAAGTTATTAGAATTGAAAAATAACTTGTCACAATGCATAAACATGTAAAATTCATCTTTTCAAATAGTAGTTAAATTATGTTATACAACATTGGCAATAATCATTGAAAATAATATTTTTAAGAATATAAAAATGTCTAGTTTTAATATCATTTGAGAATCACAAACTCATTTAAGATAAATAATCTTAATGAGATTCATTTTACGAGATATGCTAAGGAGCATTCTTAAATCAAGCACATTTATTAAATCACGTAATATGCAATTAAAACCAAACAACCGGTAAATCATAAACAAAAGATTAAAACATTTTGTTTACTTTGTCTAAACATTCAACACGTCTCTATTAGGATCATGAGTAAAATATATCATCTAGATTTACCTTCATAAAAACATGATGTTTGAGTCACATTAAGCCAAGTATTAGTGAATCAAGCAAGATTCATATTTGGTACTCTTCGATAGGTAAATTTAGGAACTCAATTTCTTCTAAAAGGAGAATGACTACTGGAGAATCTATTGACTAGAAAATCAATTTAACCTAACGGTTGAATTGCTTCTATGTGAGAAGTTGGGTGTGTGTAACCCGTAAAAATGGTCGTGGTTAGCCTGAATTGAGCACCACTAGTAATAGTCTCATACTCATTCTCCAACTTGATTAAATGGTTCTTCCTAAATATACTTAACGTTAGTTTACTTTTATGAACCTTGCCTCACATTAGAATTTTGTTTTACTCCTAAATTTATGGCATCTCACATACATGATATTTCTAGATGTTTATTTGCT
>LBNU01025259.1:71617-89016 GCA_014162995.1 Artemisia annua
TAGTATCACAACCCGTAATTTCAGGTCATTTCCCAAACCTCGACATTTCACTATTCACCTGTTACTATTCATCATTTACTATTCATCGATCACTATTCATCATTTTACTATTCATCGTTTTTGGAGTCAATTTGAGATTCCGAGAAGCGTTCAGAAAATTTACTATTCACATGACACTATTCATTCCCGGAGGGAAAGCACTATTCATGCATATCATTCACTTCATCGTAAATGGGGTTTACGGGTATTCATATTCGCGTAACCGGTTTGGTTTAGATGCGAATTCATGCATTATTAGCAGGGACACTTCATTCGGACTAGAAATAGTCTACATATCATCACAATAACATTTGCATACTATCCCACTCGTAGGATTTTCAAATTAACATTTTTAGTACGTTCAACGATTTACGTAAGTTTACTTTAACTAAACGTTAACACGCGATCACTAAATGTGACTAACACGTCTTACAATCCCCAAAATGGTCCCGACATATTTTTATTCTCATTTTAACGTCACGGAGAGTATAAGAATTCATTTACCCGGTATTTTGGAAATTTATTTAATTCACATCGTAAATCCTATTTAATTACGTCGGTTTTTATAAAAACTACACGTTAATCACCCGAACACCCAATACTTGCACCCAACATGTTTTCATAATTTTTATGACTTTATTATGTCCCGGTTAACTTCGTTAAAATTTATTTCTAGTTAACCCGGTACCCGATTATACCTAAAACTACCCAAAACTACACTAATACTTACACTTTATAACAAATAAAATCACAAGACATGTTCCCCTTTTTCCTCCTTTTACTCATATGATTATGTAAATCTTCACGATGAAATCTGCAAAGACTGAAGATGTAGCATTTTTACCTCAGGAGCGACATAGTTTGGAGTCCCACAGGCTGTATGTAACATCCCATTTTCCTGAATTCAAGTATATTTTTAGTAAGAAAAATAAAACTGTACACAATAAAGAAACATTGTAAGTAACATACCACAGCTTGCTGAGACAATCCGAAGTCTGAAACTTTTAAAACACCATACGAATCCAAAAGCAGATTTTCAGGCTGCAATAATAACGAGGGGTACAAGTATAAGTTCAGTTTGTAGAAAACAGGATAAAATTTTATTGTTTCTTATAAGTTCAGTCAAGAAAACATCATGAAATTCGACTGTTTCTTTAATAATAAAGATGAAATCTTTTGTGATTAAGAATTTAGAAATTATTTGACATCTTTTGGGTTTGCTTGTTTCAACTGAGTATCAATTTCAAACTGCCTTTTAAACTAAGCTGTTTGGGATAAACAATTTCATACGGCTAATTTAGTATAGTTTATATATTTTACCAAGAAAAGAAGATAAGAAGTTTCAATAAGCAAACTCAAACACCATCAAGATTTTTTATCTGCTGTATAAATGACATATAGATCATCTGCTGGTCATAAGACTATTAATCCAATTAAAAAAAATAACAATAATAAAAATGATAAGATGGTCGAAATTATGGGAGCACCTAAACAAGTAGTACTAAAGGCTTTCCAACACTAATAGCAATAGCATAGTACTAGTCCTACCTTGTATACAACTTGCCCATAGAAATCTCAACTGAACAGATTAAAATTTATAATCTTAATGATATAAATAGTAATAACAAAATGAATATTGACAATGATGATCATGTAAGATGAACCTTTAGATCTCTGTGATACACGCCTCTACTATGGCAGTAATCTACAGCGTTAATAAGTTGCTGAAAGTAACTTCGTGCCTCATCTTCTTTGAGTCGTCCATGCTTCGCCTGTAATGTCATAGAAATAAGAAAAATATTCCACAGAAATCAATAACTGAAACATCTACGAAAAGTATTTCTGAATTTCTCTTTCTTTTGTTATGAAAAAACAAGAAATTATTAGCATAACCGCTCATGTTACTGATTGCAAGTAGACCAGAATGGCCTTATGACTAAAAATATCAGCAAATACTTACAATTTGATCGAAAAGCTCGCCTCCATCAACATACTCTAGAACAATATAGATCTTTGTTTTGCTTGCCATAACCTATTAAGAGGACAAGAAAATAATAACCCATTTATGTTAGAGAATGGACATATGGAATTAGTACTTCCACCGAAAACAGTTAGGGAATTTTGTTTATAATTGTATCAAAATTGTGTAAATACAGTTGATTAGAACATACGAAAAAAATGTCAAAATCATGTGTTTTATCAAAAACAATATGCATTTGTAAAAAAGAATCCTAAACACCCATAGAAATACAAACCTTGCAAAAGTTCAAGTGGCATGGTATCAATATCTAACAGGGTGTCCGGGATGCTTATTAAAACTGTCTTGCTAGCTAGTTATTGTTTCTTGAAATAACTAGCATAAGCAACTCTAATATGCTTATCCAAACAACTTATTTCAATAACAATAATCAAATATACAATATGGATAAGCAATCCCAAACACCCTCATTACTTCTTATCAAAACGCGCGATAAACCATATAAATCCAACACTGGATCATAAAGCAATCATTACAGAATGATAAACAACAAAAATTATTATTGAGGTTATTATGTTAATTGCTGTCTACTTTCTTTATTATCATTTTTTTTTTGTAAATGAATAAGTAGCATTGACCAGGTATCCTTAACAAAATAGCAATAATTTATACAATTATGAGAATATATGAAGAGATGTCATTATCACACTTACAACACCAATAATATAATTGAATAAAGGATTCAATCATAATTCATAAGTGATGACCCCATTATATTCTAATGTTGCCTTTTAAAATAACTACTTTAGATTAAGCAAATTCATGGTGCTTATTCAGTCACAACTCACAAATAACAGGTTTTGAACAATAAAAAGCAAACACTTCTTATATAGTGTATCGTAACACATTAAACGAACCATAAAATGATTAAATCAATATTGGATCAAAACAATGGTGGACTCAGACTAAAAGTTACCAATTTTATTTCACTGAAAGTTAAAAGAAAGACTTGTAACAGACAACTTTTGGACAAGGTGCATTTGACAACATTTTACACCATGGAGAAAGAATCTATGTGGTTANTTGAAATGATAAGATTATTTTTAGAAAGTTAGTTTGTTTTTCAATTGGGTACGTAGCAAAGATACAAAGAAATAATAGAGGGAAAGAAGAGGACGTAAGTGAGTATGGATATATAGGGTTTGCAAAGTGGGGCCCACACGTATCGTACGCGATAGTAATCACTGACCGTACCCCATACCTCGGTGTGCTAAAAATCATGCAACTATTTTAATTAATAAGAGATAATATATAAATCATTATCAAAAACTACTGGGACATTTTACTATGTGGGTGAAAATATTAAATATTAACTCTAAGATGAGACTGAAAATTAAATATTTGTACAGATGCATGTGCATTTTATGTTCTCTTACTATAAATGAATGTGCAAGTGGGAAAACACACGTAACAATTTTTGTTAAGGTTATCAAGAGCGAGGAAGTTTCTTTTGATGTGTACGGCTTATAGCTAGTTGGCATCTTCGTGGTTTTTGTCGAACTTTTTTCTTGTCATCTCAAAATGTTCACTCATGAGGTTTGAATCTGATTTCTTCGAGACTTTGAGAACACTGTATAAACATATAACCGGCCACTATACAATTTTAGAGATGGTTATCTTACAACTCTATATGTCCAAAAAGGATTTAAGCGATGGGACATTTTAGTCATAGATGTATATATATTTGCTATACTTTTTGACAAGTTTTCCAGACATATAGGACGTAATGAAATGTCAAATAAATGGAATAAACGACGTAATGAAATAAATAGTGTAATGTAATTATTCATTACAATTATAGATTAAAATGCCCCCATTAATGATAGAAAGTTTATTTAATATGATTAGTTATTGATGGAGTTTTATGTAATTTTGATTTCATTACAGATGTAATAAAAAAAAAAAGCAAGGGAAATGATTTTGCTGTAATGGGGCATTCCTTGTAATGAACCATCACATTCCATATATGTAAGCAAACAACATTTTATCATTCCAACGTAAACATCATTTCCTTTCTCCCTTTGATTATAACGTACCAAACACTATGATGAAGCGTTGATGCATGCATTGATATTTGAATGGTTTTTGAGTAACATCCTGAACTATTTGGTGACCTAATATATTTTATCCTTCGAAATAATAACATGATTGATTGGATTATATTATATATAAAAGCTGAAATAATAATGAAGAAAATTGGGTATGCTTAAACCGGTTAAAGTTAATATTGTACTGTTTACTTAACTCATATGGTTGCTTACTAATAAATGTAAAAAGCAAATTCAAAGTTTAAGTATATATCCATTTAAATTCTCCCCAATGCTCTTATGATATCTTATCTTGAATGTGTTTTTTGAGCGGTAGCTGTGAGCTGTGAGCAGTAGTCACAGCTCATCGCTCACCGTTCAGGCGCTCAACGCTCACAGCTTTTTAAAGAAGCATTGGAAAAATGAGCATTTCTCAAAAATAGCAAAGCTCACCTCTTTTTTGCCAAACGAATACTAAAAATCAGAAAGCTCATCTCCAAAAAGATCCAAAAAGCTCCGCGCCAAACATAGCCGTGAGCAGTAGCTATGAGCAGTAGTCACAGCTCACCGCTCAACGCTCACAGCTTCTTAAAGAAGCATTGAAAAAATGAGCATTTCTAAAAAATAGCAAAGCTCACCGCTTTTTGCCAAACGAACACTAAAAATCAAAAAACTCATTGCTCACCGCTCATTGCCCTAAAAAGCTCCGCGCCAAACATAGCCCTTTTACTAGCTTGTTCATGGCACTACTACAATTATGTTCGCCTAATCGCCTTTACCACTTAGTATTTTCTTTTTGGTGTCGACTGACGTAATTTTTATTTTTATTTTTTTATTTTTATTAATTTTTTGTCTCAAAGTATGAAAGATTTGTTTGCGGATGATATTTCTCCGTTTACTTTGTAACGAAGAAGAGCCACTAGCATGCATTTCAAGTATTATGTATGACATGGTATCACAAATTCACAAGATAATATGTGTATGAATGCATGCACATGCATATCAATAATACTTAGTAGGACATGGGAATATTTGATTCATCTACTAATTAACAAAAACAAAAGACTGATAATAATTTTTTTTTTTTTTTTTGGAACATGATCCCCATGGCATGTGATTGGATATGTTATATGCGTCTTGTAGTCATGTAACATTTGCAACCACCAGTTATTTCATCATTATTTTCTTCTTATGTAATGAATAAAAATATAAAATTGAAAGATGCATGTCCCATGATCAGCTAAAAATTCACAACCATCATTCCATGTTGTCATTTTTCGTTATATCAGTGACAGACATAGGCCCCATACAAAAATTGCTTGGGCCATACTAGTGGGTTTGGGCTCCAAACCAAGTAATGTCAAGCTTTTTAAAACCTGGGTAACAATTGGGGGGTGTGCATAATCCGCAGAAACCAAAAACCGAAACCGAATCAAACTGAATAAACCGAAGTATATTTGGTTCTCTGTTTGGATATGATTATAGCACAATGAACCGAAAACCAAACCGAAAATCGAATTCACATAAATATATATAACTTTTATATATTTATATAAAAAAAAGACATTAACACTATGTTCTCAAGTTTGTGTTAAAGAAAGAAAGTGAAAGTAATAGAGAGAAACTAAAAATATGTCATGTTCGCAAGTTTTTGGAAGGAAAGAAAGCAAAGTAAAGGTTAGTAAAGCGTGTGTCTTTTTAGCTAAAAACTTTCATCCTATATATCGGTTGAAAGTTGAGTAAAGATAATAGTATAAAAAAATAAAGTAGAGGATTTTTAATAAATGTATCACTTTCATTCACTTTACTTTATTTTTTAAAAAATTTAAGAACACAAAATAATTGATAAACTTTCTTTCTCTTCACATTCTTTTCTTTACTTTGCTTCAATTTTCTTTCCATTCCACTCATCAAAAATCTCGAGAACATAGTGTAAGACTTTCTCATAGTATAAATATATAACATTTTTTAGGTATTATTATTATTATTATTATTATTATTATTATTATTATTATTATTATTATTATTATTATTATTATTATTATCATCACTTTATTATTATTATTATTATTATTATTATTATTATTATTATTATTTATTTATTTATTTACTTATTTATTTTTTAAATGTATATAACTATATAAATAGATAATTAAAAATATGTAACTCGGGTTATTCGGTTTGGTTTTTGGTTATTCGGTACGGTTTTCAGTTATTCGGTTTGTTTTTGGTTCGGTTTAATCAATTTTGAATCCGGTTAGTTCTTAGTTTTACCCCGAAAAAATTTTTAAACGAACTAACTGAACCGAATAAACCGAACAACCCGATAAACGAAATGATGAAACAATTATCCATATGAAAAGGTTTTTGCTTCCTTTCTAATTATGTTTCCATCGGTTTTTTGTTTCATTTTCCTTTACTTTAATGGCTGATCTATGTAATAATAAAATATTATATTTGTAATGAGGTACTTGTTACGTTATTTGAATATTGTTATTTGTTTTCGTTACAATGCTGAAGTTCCAAAGAGAGAATCTATAGTTTAAAAAATGGAAATAACTAGCAGGGTAACTATTCTTATGAACTTGTAAGCAGGGATGGAGCTGGGGGGGTTCCCGCGGGTGCCCGGGAACCTCATGGATTTTTTCGATTTAGTGTTAATTTTTGGAAAAAAAAAAAAAAAAAACAACGATTTTTCCTAAAGGCATCTTAAATGCACCCGGTCATTTGAAATGTGTTTTCAGTATTACAGCTCAAAAGATTTTGTGCACCCGATCATATTTGGTCCTGGCTCCGGCCCTGCTTATAAGAATTATAACTATCCGTGTTTTGTGGAACCGTAGATGGGTGAATACGTCTTTTAAAATATTATTAGTAAAAACTATGTTTTAACAGTTTATATGTGCTTATCAAGACAGTTATAAAGAGTTAAGGGAAGAAAACCACATAACGGTTTACACTAGTTCCGGGTGATGGTTTGGTTCACCCATATGTCCAATTTTTCAAACACGCGACACCGACTACCATTTACTAGTAATAAATCATTGTGCTGGATAAACAATACAATTGCTTTCCCCAATCTACACCTAGACCCAAGCTAATTCCTTAACGGAATCCTCACCAGGGACCACCTACAATGACCTCGCAAATTCTACTAACACACCTAAGTCGTTCCAAACAAGGAAGGAAGATAACCATTTGCTTGTCCGCACCCAGAGCAAGACTTTTACACCCTTTACTTATCCGCACTTAGAGCAAGACTTTTACACCTTATGTTTGTCTGCACCCATAGCAAGACTTTTACACCATCTGCTTCCGTAACCGGAGTAAGACTTATACCCCCTTTTTGTTACAAGTGATAGATGAGAGTTATAATGTGTCTCACAAGAATATGATACAAGAAGAGTAGAAGAAGGTAGGTGAAGCAGGCTTACATGACAACACACAAAGAGAGGTTCAAGCTCTTGTGGTAAAGATGGATATAAGAAGATAAAAGAAGATGACTCTTCACAAATGAGGTTTCCAAGCTCTTGAGGTGTTCTTCTTTTGAAGAGGTATGGTTATATATGTGTTGTTGCATGATAACACAAAGGAGGCTGCTAAGCTCTTGATGTGTTCTTCTCTTGAAGAGGTAATGATGGAATAGATGTTGTTGACGTGTTGATTCAAAGGAGGTGACCAAGCTCTTTGATTTGTTCATCTTTTGCCTTAAGATCTTGCTTTCAACAGTGGATGATTAAGTGTATATGATCATATGTGTATTCGGTTTAAAGACTAGAGAGTGTTTTGGTAGAAAGGGTTTTATATGTGGTAAGTGTTTACTACACATAAGTCTGATATTTATAGAGGTAAATGAAAAACAATTACCCTCCCTTTATACCATGGTAAATTCGACCGAACCCATTCATGCACACACATAATTCAAATTTGAATTATACTTACATGGTGCCAAAACCAAGGTTCACACACACACAATCAAATTTGAATTCTACTTTACTTGGTACCAACACCAAGGTTCACACCCAAATATCCAAAAGATAATCACATGTAAATGAGCTTTAATTTGAAATCAAGATTTAAATTTGAAATCAAGAGTGTTACCCTTTATTATCCAAGAGATTAAGTTATGTAAAGAGAAAGCAAACAACATTAGTTTATCCAAAATGTTAAACCATATAAAGAAGCTTTTGGTTTAAATTTCAAATTTATTGGTTTAAATGCAACTAGATATCAACTGATATAATCTTTTAGTTCTACAATTATCCATAATTAGTTGTAAGAACCAAGTTAGTTACTTTACATATTTAGCAAACCATCAACCATAAGTGGAAAGTATTTGAACTAAATATTAATGTAAGCTTGTCTTGTATCTTTAAAATGGGATAAATGAAATTAGCAATTAATAAAGATATAAAAAAAGACTACATTTATTAGTTTAATTGCATTTTATCATTTTATAAAAATATATACTTGTGTTAATTGTAAGTGTTGAACTTGTTTGATTAAATGTTTTGAGTTGGAGTTTATAAAAACAACTCAAGATATTCTAAAGGGCTTTTAGGTCTTTTGATCATATGTAACCCTTAACCAAACATTCATGAATATGTGTTGAAAGATAAACGTTGTCGGATAGGTAATAGGTCGACTTTGAAAATTCAAACGCGTGAAGACAGTGTCTGGCGCGCTGGCATGTGAGTCCATCATGCTGGACGTGTTGCTTCGTTTGCTTTAGTTTTTAGCTATCGCTAACGAATTTAAAAGTCTCGTAATCATAAAACCTGAAAGAGATATATATATATATACATATTTGCACCAATATTATTGTTTGCTAAAAACTAGCCTGGTACCCGTAGGTTGCAACGACGATTGCACTTTAATTAAAACTTTATTGTTAAATCACCTTAAAATCTTGTAATCGGTCTTTTCCTCAAATGTTAAGACCGAACAGGAGCATACACCTTAATATCCTCATCCACCTTAACCCCAAAAATTGTTAAATCAACTTTTTTTGTCGCCATGAATGATTCTTTTTTTGTCCCATGAAAGGATAAGGTTTGTGTATTTTTAGAGACAGCGAGAATGGAGAAAATGCTTCTGGAGTTTCAGTAATTCTCGTCGTTAGGGTAAACGGAGAGTGAACAGCAACATGTAATTTTTACTTTGTGATATCAACCAATAGTAACTCGCCTTTTTGGCCCACTGAAAATGACAATATTGACCAATGAAAGGCCCAGTTAGTTACAAACGGACCATCTTCATTTTTGGCCCAGTTATATTTTGGGTTTCAGTACAGTTTGTAATACCATTTCAGAGGGTATTTGTTGTGCACCTTTTGATTTCAATAAACAGAAGGATTCATGCATTAGTAAAAGTGTAAAACGCATGAAATGCATCTTAAACTTAAAAGTTGGATTTGACCTCGAACAACCACGTATAGTATCAATCAAGGTTCACCTAACCAATCATGCATAAATTAGGTTTTAATTAACTTATTACATCATCTCATTTTGGATGATTACAATCTTAATTATGGAAATATATATATATATATATATATATATATATATATATATATATATATATATATATATATATATATATATATATATATATATCTTTTTGATAAGGGATTTTCAATCTATCTATCTATATCTATACTATATAATAAACAGCTACATGTTACAACTCTTTGAAGCAGCCCATGCAATTAATGCGATGATGTGTCTCGCTTGTGATTGGCCGGTGATTTAATGCCTACAACACATCATTGCACTTCTCCTTTAGCTTATTTTTTGTGTGTCACATTCAATTCATTTCTCTTATTTTTGTTAAGTCATTAAATTCTTTAATTCTCCCATTCTCTGTACGCTTCATTACTTGAAATTATCATTCAAAGTCAGTTTCATTTGTTGATGTCCTGTAACTCCTCTCTAAACAAAATTCAAAAATAAAAAACATATTCCTCCTCAAAATCATTCGATTCCATATTCCATATCACCAATTCAAAAAAAAGAAAAAGAAAAAAAAAAGGTTTCGATCTATGTTTTTGGTTATATGTCGCTGCATAATCCTTCTCAAAAACATATTCCTTTTCAAATTCGTTATATATCGCTGCATAATTTGTAAGTTACTTGGTTATTTTATTACTTTTATCTAGGGTTTGGATTAAGTAGGTACATATTACAACTATTTTGTTGACATTGACTTCAGAGGTTTATGGAGATCCTTTGTGCATCATCAGGATGAGAGCTATTGGGGAAATGTCAATCCCATTAGTAAGTTTCAACAAAGTTAACTTTAATTATCTAATAACGTACTATTATTGCTATTACGACCATTTGATGATGGCTGCTTGAAGTTACATTGTTACTTTTTGAAGTTGAAATAGTTGGATCAATTGTAAGAGTAATTAGAAAATCTTCATTATTTAGTAGTCACCTTTAGGCCATTAAGTTTATCTTTACATAAGGATTTCTGGTCTGGGCTCTTCAAAAAGCAGATTGATAATTTGAAGACTAACCATAGATTAAGTTTCCGACCTCAAATTGATAAACTAAAAAATATAGTGAGAGATGGATATGATGGCTTAAATTTTGACTTTTTGCAGGGTACACATGTGTTGCAGTATAACAAGTTTCGTTGGCTTTCACGCATGTCGGGGGATCCATTAGTAGAAGTTACAGTGAAACTTAAGATCCATTTGCCATGTTAGAAAACAAAGCAACACAAACAACTGGAATGCATCTTTACTTCTGTTGTGGACTTATAAGGGGCACACAATAAAAACCTTGGGAATTCCTTGTGTTGTTTCAGCTGATATATCCAATCTTCATGCATGTAAGTTTCCATAAGCCTTCTTCTGACGTCAAAATTTTAGGACCACTAAAAAGAAAATGTAGCTATAGGGTTAAGTTTATGTTTTCGGTAACTGTTTTTTTTTTTGTTTGAATAGGGTATACATTGCATATCCTAGGATAGTTATAACGGTCTTGAAAGTTGAGTGGATTTATAATAGTTTTTTAGAGTTGGATGGTTAATCATATCAACAAATTACAGGTCATCAGCTTTTACATTACGGGAAACCTTGAGATTGTTTTTCCAGCTGAATACCAAAAAGAAATCATGCCTTATTTATATCCTCATCAGGTACTTATTATTGAAAATCTAGTATGCTTTTATAGCTGAAAGTCTTAAAAATATTACCAACAACATATGTAATTGACAGAATGAGGATGGTGGGTGGGGATTTCACATAGAGTGGCATAGCATAAAGTGTTGCACCACTCTCAGTTACATTTGTATGCGTCTTTTGGGGGAAGGACCCGATGGTGGTCTGAATGGCGCATGTACCAAAGAACGCAAATATATTCCAGATCATGGCAGTGTCACATCCATTCCATCTTTGGGTAAAACATGTCTTTCAGTAAGACAACTTACTTGATACATTACTTATTAATAAAACTCCAGAACGTATTTTTACCCAAACTCAATCCGCCCAACCTGCTCATTTATTTATGTCTAATAAACTTGTTACTTATGTAAGGTTCTTTGTTCTATATTAAAAAAGATGCAGTAGAGGAGGCTTCTACCGGCTATAAAACTCCCATATCCCCAAACTCAAAATAGAATTTGAATCACAAATTAGTTAATTTCAAAATTATAATTCTATACAAGATTATAGGATTTACTCGGATATTTCAAGAGTCGAGTTGCGTGTTGCTCAGAGAATATGTGCGTGAACATTCGGTCATGACAATGAAAGTAACCATATATGTAAATTGTTTTCCAGTGATTACTTTTTATCTTCTGGCATAGTGGTTCAATCAAATAAACTTTTTTTTGTTGATTTATTTCCAGGAAAGCTGCAACAAAAATGTGTATGAACCACCTCAAAATTCAGCCTCTTGCAAAAATTTGCTTCACATTATCTTGCAATTGAATTCCAGTGGATAAATACTATAGAATCTAATCACGGTGATTGAACTATTCTTAAATTGTTAGCTAAATAATAAAATTAATGTACCAGGTTTAAGGTAGTGTAAGGGTCACTTTTAGTACGGGTCAAAACAAGCATTGCCATTCTTTTGTTAATTATAATTTCATATTAGCATTGCCCTTCTTTTGTTAACTAAAATGTCATCTAAGCATAATTATCCACTATGTTAGTTACTATAGGTAATTACTCCTGAAATGGAGTTTACTTATATTATTTTCCATGGTGGCGATATGTATCAGTTTCTATCTTAAAAGAAACGTGGTTGTTATCATGGACATGCCAAACGTTATGAAGGGGATATTTGGTGTATGTAAGGATTATGGAGGGTCGGGCCCCTCAACTGGTAAGTTCTATGCTAAATACTCGAATGATTGATATCAGTGGAGTTGTCAAAATGGAGGGGATTGGAAATCAAAATAAACTGGGTTTTATTCAAGTTAGGCTGAGACAGGTTGATCGACCAACACTTTGTCTTTTAAAATGTATAAATAATAGTTTTCGAAAAAAAGCTGTTAGTAAAGCCAGAAAAGAAATTTGAAAGAGACATGTATAGAGCAAATATATTATAGTGCAAATGGGCTGTCTAGGATTGCTTATTAAGTTGAGGTGTTGAGGTTGTTTGTCAAGATTTGTTGGTCTTTGTAACCTCAAATTTGAGCAAGCACGTGTATATACAAGATAGTAAATGGTCTCTTTAACCTCAAATTTTGTTTTGTATGTGGATATGTATATTAAACATCTAAGGAAGAATACAAATCTTTTGAATATTGCAGGATCCGAATGTATGCTTCAAGACCTTTCTTCAGTATTTGGTGGATCTCCAAGAACGAGATGACTTAAATGCTACTTTGGCTCTAAAGTTAAAAATTATCCATTATTTTTTTGAATGTTAATTTTCTTTCTGTCACTTATAAACATTCTTAGTAATACAGTGGTTTCTCTTATGGTTTGGTTTGGAGTCACTGTATATATCGAATGCTTCCTTGTGATTTTTTTGTTTAATGCTCCAGGCTTTTTGATCCATGCTTCTTTAAAATAGATTGTTATAACTAAGAGTGTGGTAGTGTAATTATTAGCATAACTGGTGTCTTATAATTAAGGCATCTAATATGATTTTAGTTCGCTCATAGTTTGGATACCATGTTTGGAGCATAGAACGTCAGTACCAATGGCTTGACATAGTAAGCTCTATGGTAAATCATTTGGCCAGTTGACTCCACCAAGACTTGAAATAGGTTTCTAATAACTTACGTAACTGGGACTGTTAAATGTTATGTATGTTGATGATTTTTTGTTTGTTGTTTGGTAGTGTATTTATATAGATTTAATACCTTCCAGTTGGTTTTGCACAATTGCATAATTGTTATTGGCTACTCAAGTGTTTGACGTTAACTGCATACCTTGCCTCTTTAAGATTATCTACCTGTTGTAGAAAATACATGCAAGTTTATTTTTTAATAATTATAAGCCAAATTGTTTATTGTTTCATTCATATATTAATTATTATTCCCATCATAAAATAATTGAACTTATTTGTGATCGTTGCTGTTTCTTAATTTATTTATACAAGTAACTTTTTAATGAATATCGTTTGTTGTTTTTTTATTACTTTATTCACACACTCAACTTCTTAATAAATCATTTCTTTAAAAACCCGTGAATATCACGGGTCTATAAGCTAGTTAAATGTAAAAGAAACTAGTGATAATTTCCGTTGCAAACACTTAATAATTTTTTTTCCTTTGTAATTATTGGTTAATTTGCAACATATTTACACCGAAACATTAAATTTAGGGATTTGCTAACAATAACCCACTGGGTGTTGTTTAAGCATTTCATATTTAGAAAATTAGCATTTAATGAACTCTAAATATTCTATGGGAATATATTAGCTACAATTGAATTGTAGCCAATTTCCTACAATTTGTGCTACAAATTGTGGGTCCTGAGTCATTTTGTGGGTCCCTGACTTCTTTATGTGGGTCCATGATTTGTGTGTTTTGGTGGAGGATTGTAGTCAATTGGCTACAATAATTGTAGTCAAGCTATCCCCATATTCTATATTTAGCATCACATTCCATATTTAAAATCATTAAAAGTGTATAATTATGGAATACACGAGTTCATTAAATGTGTTTTTTGTATTTATGAAATGCTTAAACAACACCAATGGGTTGTTGTTAGCAAATCCCTTAAATTTAAATATAAAAGTAATTAATTATGAATTTCGTTGCAAATATCTAATAATTTGAAATGGAATCTTTAAAACTAAATACATAATAAACAATTTTTTCTTCTTTACATTGCAAATCCGTAGTAAGATATTGGATAACTTGCAACTGATTTGTAACAACAGCTTAAAATTAAATATAAAAGAATTTAATTGAATTTCCGTTGAATCATGTTAAGCTCGCGATTCTTAATGTGTTGCATTTTGAGGAAGGTACTCTCCCAGTTAAGTATCTTGGTGTTCCGTTGGTGACAACTAGGCTTGTTTATAGAGATTGCAAAGAGCTTGTAGAAAAAGTGCAAAACCGAATTGCAGATTGGAAGAACAAGTTCCTTTCATTTGTGGGTGCCTTCAACTCATCCAATCTGTCATTTCTTCTATGCATATTTATTGGGCCTCGGTTTTTATTTTACCTTCGCGCATTATTTCTGATATTGAACAACTTATGCGGGGTTTTCTTTGGTGTCAAGGTCCTATGCGTCGTGGAAAAGCCAAAGTGTCTTGGGATTCGGTTTATCTCCCGAAGATAGAAGGGGGGAGGGGTTAGGGATAAGGAGACTCGAGTCGTTCAATGTAGCCCTTATTTCTTACCATATTTGGAGCCTTCTTACTCTTAAAGAATCCCTTTGGGTTAAATGGATTCATACACATAAGTTAAGAGGAAAAAGTTTTTGGAATGTTCCTCTTCGGGGTAACATGTCATAGGGTTGGCGTAAGATTCTTCAAGTCCGCACTACTGTTCGTCAATTCTTGTGGCATCGTATTGGTGATGGGAATAGTGCTTTGGCTTGGTTTGATAAATGGGATCCTCTATGTCCTTTAAAGGACCGAATCTCGACTAGGTATATTCATAGAGCGGAATTTGGTCTTATGGATACGGTCTCGAGTGTGATTCAAGATGGTTCATTTAATTGGCCGATTGATTGGTTAATCAATTATATCCTTTTCTTAATTTGCTTAATACTCCTTTGCTTACTGATTCTAGAAAGGATATGCTATATTGGAAGGACGGAAATGACGCTGTTAAGCCTTTTTCTGTATGGACTATTTGGAATACGATTAGGCCAAGAGAGGATAAAGTTTCTTGGTGTCATGTTGTTTGGTTCCCACATCGCATCTCAAGACATGCCTTACATCTTTGGCTCGTTATTAAGCAAAAATTGAAGACTCAAGATTTATTACGTCCATGGGATGTAGGTGACGATATAGATGCAACTAATCTAAATTGTCCTCTTTGTGGGTTGCAACTAGATTCCCACTCTCATTTGTTCTTCAAATGTTTCTATTCTAAGGCTATATGGGATCAGGTTAGTGGAAAAGCTGGTATTCTTGTTAACTCAGATGTATTTGTGCATATTGTTGATTGGCTGGTTTCGTTGGGGAAGAAAAGTTCGGCTAGGAGTATTATTTTGAAACTTGCTTTGGCTGCGTCTACTTACTTCATATGGCAAGAGCGTAATACTAGAATTTTCAAGAAGAAGAAGTGTTCTATTAAGCAAGTTGTTGATACTATTATCGCCACGATTCGATTAAAGCTTCTAACCTTTAATTTTAAGAAATCTCAAAGGACATAAGCTATTTTGAATGAATGGAGGATTCCTGGAATTCTCGTGAAAGATCACATAGAAGTCACGTAGTGTTTAGTTTTGGCTAGTTGTTTAGTTTTGTTGTTCGTTTTTCTCACTTGTAAACAACTAGTCAGTGAGTTATCGTCCTAGATATGGTTGGAAGCACATATGGTGCGTTAGATGTAAAGTCAATATGGTGCTTTGCCATGTTGCCTAAACTTTATTTGTTTGAATATATTTACCAGGGTAAAAACCCTTTACCAAAAAAAGATTCTTGCAAACATATACGGAGTAACAATTTACCACGGAATTGCAACATAATTTTAAAACGTTAAATATACAATAAATAACTTTTTGTTTCCGTTATAAATATCGGATAATTTACAACAGATTTGCACCAACACTTTAAGATTAAATGTAAAAGATCGAAGTTACCTCAAAGTTTCATTACAAATCCATTGCAAACATTTGGTTATTGGCAGCGGGTTTGCAACGGAACTTAATAATAAATGCAAGGTTCACCTGCGTTGACTCCAGGCTATCCAAAAAAGTAGTCGTTTTGAGATTTGTCAGCTCGCAATGCTAAATCAAAAACCCAGATAATAAAAAAAAATAAATAAATAAAAAATTAAAAAAAAAATTATGATAAATCAAATATTGCACTCTCATGAGTAATATAATAAAGTTTCCTGGTAAATAAAATGTAATATGCTTTATATAATTATATTATTATATATATATATATATATATATATATATATATATATATATATATATATATAAAATATATTTATACTTTAATTAAAAATACTATTTTTCTTTTTTTAAGTGTTGGCCAACTTAACCGGTTTATGCAATTTTATGCAATAAGGGAAAGGAAGCAAAACGGATAGGCTCCGTTAAATATCGTTTTGCTCCTTTCCCTGTATTGGCATAAAATTACATAAACGCGGTTAACTTGACAACATACAATGCTGTAGATCAAATTTAATTAGCATATATATATATATATATATATATATATGATATATATACGTAGTGTTGGGTTTAAAATAAAAAGGGTCTAAAATAAAAAGAATAAAAGTCTCCCTGAGCACTAAATTTATAACTATGATGCAGTGGACTTAAAATGTGATGCAGTAACTTAATACACTGCAAGTGCACTAACTGTGATGTAGTAAATTTTTATACTGTGATGCAGTAACTGTGATGGGGCACTAAAATTTATAAACTGTGATGCAGTGACTTAAAAATGTGATGGCACGTAACCTTTATACTGTGATGCACCAAAATTTCGCCCCTTCCCCTAGACTTTTTATTTTATAAGAGACTTTTTTTATAATACCCCTAATATAAATATATGATATATTATAGTATATTATATAACTCATATACTACTCATATACTATATATAATACTATATATATATATATATATATAGTATATCCCATTTAGTATAGTTACCTATATATAGTGAGAACTTTCTTGCGAGAACCATCTT
>LBNU01025259.1:89136-100414 GCA_014162995.1 Artemisia annua
ATATATATATATATATATATATATATATATATATATATATATATATATATATATATATATATATATATATAGTGAGACTTTCTTGCGAGAACCATCTTATCTGCGAGAACGGAGAGAACCACCAAAAACATACGTGCACGCAAACTCTTCTTTTGTAGGATCAAAATCCATGTCTCCTTACTTGGCACCCCAACTAGGGGGAGTATTGTCCAAGGGGGAGCGTTTGGCTTGCACCATTCCGCTACGCTACTCTTCTTTTTTGTTTCGACAAAAAGGGGGAGAAAATATGTTTAAACTTAAACTAATTATCATCATTCTAATAGAACAAGTTTAAATATAAAATTTTAAAGACTTAACACTATAATTAGTAACTTAATTAAAAATAAAGTTTATGTTTTGTCGTCAACAAAAAGGGGGAGATTGTTAATATAAATATCGCCTAAAAACGTTATTTATATTTTACGATCTTTACTAAATTTTGTTAACGACAAAGTGTAAACTTTAATTTTTAGCAAAACATGAATATAGCTTAAGTCTTTGGTAACTAGACTTTATTTCAACTAAACATCACTTTTGCTACATTTACATTTTACATAAAACATAACATTTTCATATTTCTATAAATAGAAAATGTTGTATGACATCATGGCATGCATTATGAGTATTGATGAAAAGATTTCTAAATCTAGAAGTTGACTTTCCAAAAGATCTCATGCTTATTTGGAAAGATCTTCACTCAACATATCTCATGGTTGACTTGAAGGATCTTGATTAGACTTGACATTGGTATGGAAAGATTTCTTGAGTTTTTGACTGTCAGACCTGGCGGAACCCTTTGGGTACAAGGGCGGAACCCTTGTTTTGGTTCCGCCGGATCCGCCAGGCTGCTGACTTGCTTGGCTATAAATAGCAAGTCACACTCAAGAAATTCTTTATCACTAACCATCATAAATTGCATATACTCTCTCATTTCATTCATCTAACTCAGTAACATTTCATTTGTGTGAGATTCTTTTGTAGCAAAGAAGTTCACAAGTTCATATGAAAGTTACAAGTTTCAACACAACGTTGTAAGACTTGTTAACTTAGCATTGTGTAAACTCATGTGGTTTATACATAATTTGATTGTGTATTTTCAGTAGTGATCGGTTAGTATTTTAGTCTTTAAAATACATAGTGTGACGGGAGTGGTTGTAACCNGTGAGATTCTTTTGTAGCAAAGAAGTTCACAAGTTCATATGAAAGTTACAAGTTTCAACACAACGTTGTAAGACTTGTTAACTTAGCATTGTGTAAACTCATGTGGTTTATACATAATTTGATTGTGTATTTTCAGTAGTGATCGGTTAGTATTTTAGTCTTTAAAATACATAGTGTGACGGGAGTGGTTGTAACCTTGTAAAAGAACTCAACATCTAGCTTTGTGTCGGTAATCTTGTTTAAGCGACGTGTAAGGTTTTCTCCGCCGGTGAAAGGAGCTTGTTGACTAGTGATTGAAACTCTCGAGTTGGATACTCGGGGCGTGGAGTAGGGCAAGGAAAAAGAGTCCTTGTAGCCGAACCACGATAAACATCCGTATTGTGGTTTGATCGTTTCTTACTTTATACTTGCATATTACTTATTGTTAATTAGTTTAAATTGTTGATTACACGTAAAGTTTTCAAAGATAAACAAGAAAAAAACCGGTAAACTATTCAACCCCCTTTCTAATTTTCCACAATTGGCATCAAGTGCTACGTTACTCAAGCTTTTAAAATATATTGTGTTTTAAAACTTGAAACGATCAATGGATTTTGAAAATTACAAAGAAGGGTAATCTATGCAAAGATCACCACTATTTGAAGCTAATGGTTTCATATATTGGAAAAACCACTTTGAAACTTACGTGAAATCAAAAGATATAGATCTATGGTATATAATCATTGAAGGTGATAAAATAGCTACTTTTAAGGATGGTACAAATGGTAAAGATGAGGATAGCTCTTTTACCAAACATAATGAAGATCAAAAGAAATTGATTGCTAAAATTAATGAAGCTAAAATGATGCTTTACAATGCTTTACCAAAGAAAGAATATGAAAGAGTCTTTATGTGTAAAACCACTAAAGAAATTTGACAATCTTTAATAGTCACTTATCAAGGAAACTCACAAGTTAAGGATAACAAAATTGATCTTCTTGTTCAACAATATGAACAATTTACTATTCCCGAAGATGAGATTATTGATTGTGCTTTGCTAGATTTAACACTATTATTACTTCACTTAAAGCACTTGATGAATCTTTTTGTAGCAAGAATTTTGTCAGGAAATTCTTTAGAGCACTCCATCCGAAGTGGAGAGCCAAGGTGACGGCAATTGAAGAATCTAAGGATCTTTCAAGCATGTCACTTGATGAGCTAATTGGAAACCTCAAAGTTCATGAAATGGTAATGTAATAAGATTCGGAAATACTTAGAGGCAAGAAAGAAAAAGTCAAGTCCATTGACTTGAAAGCTAGAGCTCAATCAAGTGATGATGAAGAATCTAGCTCGGATAGTGATGATGAAGAATATGCCATAACCGTTAGAGACTTCAAGAAGTTCTTTCGAAGACGAGGGAAGTTTGTAAGGCAACCTAGAGATGACAAGAAAGCTTTCCAAAAAGATCGTGATGATAAGAAAGGAAAGGGAGAAAGAAAGTGTTTTAGGTGCGGAGACACAAGTCATCTCATAGGAGAATGTCCAAAACCACCCAAAAGTAAAACTCAAAGAGCTTTTGTAAGT
Organism: Artemisia annua; assembly: GCA_014162995.1. Classification (NCBI taxonomy): domain Eukaryota; kingdom Viridiplantae; phylum Streptophyta; class Magnoliopsida; order Asterales; family Asteraceae; genus Artemisia; species Artemisia annua. The sequence continues at coordinate 91,900 of LBNU01025259.1, forward strand.
GGTGCTTAGAGCGATAGGGAAGATGATGACGAGGAGCCAAAGAATGACGAGATTGCTCTCTTGGCTCAAGACTCAAATGAGGTACACTCCGACTCATCTTGCTCCTCTATTGATGATGACACATTGCAAAACGAATATAACAAACTTTGTGAACTAAGCTTAAAAATCATAAACAAAAACAAATGTTTGAAAACTAAAAAGGAATTTTTAGAAAACGAAGTTTATGAACTCAAAGAAAAATCTAAGAGGTTAGAAAAGAGTAAAAGTATTAACACAATGTGTAAATCATGTCAAGAGTTTAAACTCGAAATTGAGAAGCTTAAAATTACTCAAAATGATCTAATAAAACAAACCACAAAGTTTAAAAGGTTCGATAAAAGTATTTCTTGTGCAGATGAAATAATGAAACTTCAAAAGTCACTATTTGATAAAACGGGACTAGGTTTCATGAAATTAGAAACTCCAAAGAGTCAANATGAACTCAAAGAAAAATCTAAGAGGTTAGAAAAGAGTAAAAGTATTAACACAATGTGTAAATCATGTCAAGAGTTTAAACTCGAAATTGAGAAGCTTAAAATTACTCAAAATGATCTAATAAAACAAACCACAAAGTTTAAAAGGTTCGATAAAAGTATTTCTTGTGCAGATGAAATAATGAAACTTCAAAAGTCACTATTTGATAAAACGGGACTAGGTTTCATGAAATTAGAAACTCCAAAGAGTCAAACGAAACAAGATGAGAAAGCACAAGAAACTAACAAAGCTGCTACAGGTACCCACGGACCAAACGGAACCAAAAACTTGGTTCCGTCCGTTGAACCCAAAGGTTCCGCAGGGTCTGCAGCAGAAAAGCTAGTTTCTACGTCGGATCGTACTAAATTCGTTAAAGTCACAAATAGGTCCAAAACTAGTGTAAATGATACAAAACTTAAACCAGCTATTAAAGTCGGAGTAGGACTTGGTAAAAATGAATTTAGAACTAAAACTACTCAACCGAGGCCTAAAACTCCTATTCCCAAACGCCCCTTTCCAAAGAGCAACTAGAACACACAACCAAAATACCAACATGGTTGGAACTAAAACATACCTAGACATTACCAAACTCCAAATTACATGTCATGGAACCCATATCTTCCATTTCCATACATGGATCAAGTGAATGGTATGTTTAACTAAAATGGACCCATGAGATATTGGGGACCNAGAACACACAACCAAAATACCAACATGGTTGGAACTAAAACATACCTAGACATTACCAAACTCCAAATTACATGTCATGGAACCCATATCTTCCATTTCCATACATGGATCAAGTGAATGGTATGTTTAACTAAAATGGACCCATGAGATATTGGGGACCAAACGTTTGAGTGTTTTTTTATAAAATAGGTATGCTTCAAAGTTAGTTTGGAACCTGATGAATGGATCAAAGATAGCGATTGCTCAAGGCACATGACGGGAAACAAAAGCCTCTTTTCAACATATCAAAAATGTGATGGAGGTAACGTTACTTTTGGTAGCAAAGTTAAAAGCAAAATCATCAGAAAAGGTACAATCTCTCATGACTCTCTCTCTCTATAGATGATGTAGCTCATGTTGATAACCTAGGTTTTAATCTCCTTAGTATTAGTCAACTTTGCCGCAAAAAGTATAACGTCCTTTTAAGTGAAAATGGAAGTAAAATATTTAAAGACGGCATAACCGTAGCCAAAAGTGTTCTTAAGAACAACGTGTATGTCATGAAGATGGATCAAACATCTAGAGACAAACTTTGCCTCACCTCGTTAGATGAATCTTCAACTTTGTGGCATAGACGTTTAGGACACGCTAATATGAGACTTATCCAAAACCTCTCCTCTAAAGATCAAGTTAGAAACCTACCTAAGTTGAGATACGACCAACACCTTTGTGATGCTTGCAGAATTGGTAAACAAGTTCATAGTATCCATAAGGCTAAAAATGTGGTGTCTACATCTAGGTGTCTAGAACTTTTACATATGGATTTTTTTGGTCCATCCGCTATACAAAGTTATGGAGGTAACTTCTACACTTTGGTTGTAGCGGATGACTATTCAAGATATACTTGGACAAAGTTTTTGAAAAGTAAAAACGAAGCCTTTGACCAATTTGAAATTCTAAGTAAAATTCGAAATCAATTAGGAACTTGTATTGTGTCTATTAGAACGGACCACAGTCGTGAATTTGATACTGAAATACAATTTGGAAACTTTTGTGATAATAATGGTATAACACATAACTTCTCGGCACCACGCACTCCTCAATCTAATGGTGTAGTAGAACGCAAAAACCGGACTCTTCAAGAGATGAGTAGAACAATACTTAATGAACAAGTTATTCTACAAAAGTTTTGGTGTAACGCCGTTGACACGTTAATCTACATTTTAAATCGTGTCTTGATTAGACCATTTTTGAACAAAACTCCATATGAACTATGTAAAGGTAAAAAGCCTACATTAGGATACTTTAGAGTGTTTGGGAGTAAATGTTTTATTCTTAACACCAAGGATTATCTCACCAAATTTGACCCAAAGTCTTATGAAGGTGTATTTCTTGGATATTCACAAAATAGCAAAGCTTATATTGTCTTAAACAAAGAAACCTTAAGAGTCGAGGAATCATTGAACGTAACATTCGACGAGAGTCCACCTCCCTCTAAGACATCACCTTTGGTAGATGATGACTTAGTTGAAAGTCAAGTAATGGAAAATCAAGAAATCTTAGATAATGACAAGGAAGATGAACTATTAAACAAAGAAATTGTCAATGTCAAAGAATCTAAACGTCATCCATTAGATAGTGTCATAGGAAATATTAACGAAAGAACACTAAGATCAAAAGTCCAAAATGAAAGTAACTTCTTTTGTTTCATGTCAACCATTGAACCGAAAAATATAAACGAAGCTATAAAAGATGAGTCATGGGTAATAGCCATGCAAGAAGAATTAAACAAATTTGTTAGAAATGATGTTTGGACATTAGTTCCTCAACCAAAAAGTTAAACAATAATTGGAACAAAATGGGTCTTTCGTAATAAAATGGATGAAAATGGCATAGTGTCTAGAAACAAAGCTAGGCTAGTAGCACAAGGTTATGATCAACAAGAAGGCATTGACTACGATGAAACTTTTGCTCCGGTTGCTAGGCTTGAGTCAATAAGAATTTTACTTGCATATGCATGCGCACGTGATTTTAAACTTTTTCAAATGGACGTCAAAAGTGCATTCTTAAACGGATTTATAAATGAAGAAGTATATGTTGCTCAACCACCGGGCTTCACCGACTTTGAGAAACCTAATCATGTTTACAAACTTAAAAAGGCTTTATACGGACTTACGCAAGCTCCAAAAGCATGGTATGATCGACTTAAGACCTTCCTAGTTGACCATAAGTACACCATGGGCTTAGCCGATAATACTCTCTTCACTAAGAAGAAAGGTTCACATATTATCATAGTCCAAATCTATGTTGACGACATCATATTCGGATCAACTTGTCAAGAATTATGTGCCGCTTTCTCAAAAATCATGCATGATGAGTTTGAAATGAGTATGATGGGAGAACTCAACTTTTTCTTAGGACTCCAAATCAAACAATTAGAAGATGGTATTTTCTTTAACCAATCTAAATACATAAAAGACATGCTTAAGAAATTTGGTCTTGAAGATTCAAAACCAATCGAAACACTTATGTCCTCGGAAAAAAAACTCACCAAGAATGATGATAACATCAAATAGTTCCGTGATTTAAGTGTTAATTTCCCCCTTAAATACTCATCTTTTGTATTAATATGTAGGATATATACTCTTATTTGTTTATATTATGTTTTTAGGGCAAAGATGAGCAAAGGAACGAAGAAACGCGGAAATGGAAGGACTAATAAGAAAATATGTGAAGTATGCGGATTCTGCACCAACTACGGCGTAGAGACTCTATCTACCTACGCCGTAGCAACTACTTACGAAGACTACAACGTAGCTCATCCATGACTACGGCGTAGTAACTTATCAAAGGGCTCTACGGAGTAGCTACTCTCCACCTACGGCGTAGACCCCAGAATCAAGCAGTAAAGAACTCACGTGGCCAAAGAAGAAGTTACGGCGTAGATAGTGGGGGGATATATTTTATTTCTTGTTATAAAAAAATATGAAATTCTGTATGTAGATAGTTATCTTTGGTGCAACCTTGTATAGCACCGTATTTTGAGCTTTGAAAGAATTAGTATCGAAGAGGCCACTTCGGTCACATATGAAGAATGAAGTTGTTGGTTCTTAATCGCCAACATGAAGACCAAGTGTTGTGCCCATCATGACGTCCGCTAATGGCACACACTTGTTATATGATATAATTTTTGCATTTTGAAGCTTGGACTTTGGATGAACGGCAAGTGGTAGCAACTCGGTTATAAGCTAAGACTATTTTATTTCTTTTTCTTTTACACCATTATTGTGCATCCCATGTCTTATCCTACCCTTTACTTGTGAATCATGCTTAGGTGAGGGATTTGAGCAGTCATTGGTGTCTTGCCCGGCGTTCCGGTCATGTACCATTGCCTTTGTCGCCTTTGCCGTAGTATGTTAGTAACAACACTACACCCATAAGCCTTATATATGTTCACCCAATATTGCCTTTAAAAATTGTTCGACCTTAGCTCTAGTGGTAGAGATTTGTGTAACCGCCAAGCTTATGATAGAATACATTCTATGACTGTGCGTTGAGTGATCACCCTGAAATTAACACTTAGATTAGGAGAGAGAGGATGAGTGTTTGTTGCCATTTCGTGAGGTGTTCGGCTTTGATATATTCTAGCATAGGAAATTTTTAGACTCATATTTTCCAGTTTCTTGGGAAGTATCTTTTTAAAAAATTATTCTAATAAGGTCTACTTGAGGGCAAGTAGAGTTCAAGTGGGGGGATATTTGATAACATCAAATAGTTCCGTGATTTAAATGTTAATTTCCCCTTTAAATACTCATCTTTTGTATTAATATGTGATGTGCGTTTTATTAGTGCAAGTTTTAAATTTATAAAGATGAATTACCGGATCTAGAAACAACACATACGAGCAAGTGTACTCGTCCGTTATAGCAAGATATGATGGTAAGTCGGGATCGTTCGCAGGGATTTGTGAGTGAATCAAAGTATAAGTCTAAAAGTAAATCTCTAATGTACGCAAATAAGATAATAAGCAAATTCAATAATTTAAAAACTACACTTGTTTAGACTAGTTTTGTACTCAATGACACACATGATTGTGATAACTTTTGATAACATGTTGGTTGTGATAATTAGATGGTGGTATAATCTATTGTTTCTACAAGTTAAACCTTCGTCAAGATTTTAGTTCATTCATAAAAACAAGCTTTAAGTGTAAACCAATCAATTCAGATCAATCGGAAAGTTCATAAGGTATGGTTACTCTTAAAACACGAAAGATAAACTCGCTAGTTATAAATCAAAATACTCTTGGAAACTGGTGCTTTACAAACGGTAACCATTCCATAGACAGAAAAGTACACAATTGTCTTATAAACCATCTAAACTTTCGTCGCAGTTGATAGGTTTACAAACAATCGATTTGATGCTTATAAAAGCATTCTCATTGACATCATACTTCTTGTTTCTTTGTTATAGAAGAATATTATGGTAAACAACAATGCATTCATGAGCACAATGATTATACACTAAGTTGCAATATAACAAATCTTGCTCGACCCGTCTAGGAAACTCATTATAACCAATTAGTTACACCTTGACTCACACAAATGCTCAGCTAATGAAACTTAAGGTACAATGTGTTGCTTAGGATTGACTTGAAATTCGAATGTAAAGACATGTTTATACAGAAATCATAACATATCACTAGCCATAAAACATCACAAAACAAGTGTAAAAAGGTTACAGTAGCTACCATAACAAACATGCAAAACACTGCCAGAATATTCTAATATGAAGAATCCATGCGTGTTTATAAGTCTTACAATGCTTTGAAATTGAGTACAAATGACTAGCAGGTATTGATAACCTAAGTATTGGTATGAATTTTCTGAGATTTTGGGGCTTCAAATTTTGCTTCTTTGGTTCTCCCAAATGTTCCTGGTTCTGTTGTGACAGCGAATTTTGCCTTGCTTTGAGAGGCTTGATGATGATAGATAATTGAGAGTAATGATGGCAGTAATTGTTCTCTTCAATTGTGTCTTGAATGGTGTACTCTAGAGGTCCTTTTAGGCTTGTCAAATACTCCTAGCAATCAATAGGATCATAAATGCTAGAACTTGGACAACAAGACACTAAGAAGAGCCTAGAACTTTGAGACAAAAGACCAAGATTCGTGCACAAAAAGTTATAATATTTCAGCAGAAATGTCCATCCGATCGGTTGCGGGTTGCTACCGATCGGATGGGAGTGGTAATAATGGCTATCCGGTCGGTTGTATTCCAACCGATCGGATGGTAGGTTCTGGTTGATTTTGACTTTGACTTTTCTTGCGTATTCCTTCATGCACTCTCCACACTTGATTAACTCTGAACTTGGAACTTTGAAATGACAAAACTTAGGTTCTCCTTATGAAATACTTCACAGATTTGGACTTTGAGCTTGGGAATCTTCGTGTAATCGCATATACTTCATTTTCTTCACTTTTTCTTCGTTTTTCCTACATTTGGCTACATATGCTACAAAAACATACTTTGATACGATTTAGTGGCAAAAGCATATAAAAGTAACCAAATAACATGCATAAAAACACTAATAACGCTTCTAAAAACATGTTAACTTTGAGCGTTATCAAATCCCCCACACTTAAACTTTGCTTGTCCTCAAGCAAATCTAGAAGAAAACTAAATATCCACATGGTAAACAAAAGTGGTTTCTGAAAAATGTGATGAGAATCCTCCTTATACGAGAAAAAGTTAGATCATCCTTGTTAAGCTTTTATGAAGGAAATAATTGAGATGTTTGACAATACCCAATGATTTTCTTGCTCGATTAACACTCCTAAAACACCTCACGAAAGAAGAATAAGATATAATTCACTCATGAAACTCATATGGGGTAGCGTATATGATAAATCACACTCATTGCTCAGTCATGATCTAATTATTACCAAAAGCTTGTACATGAAACAAAACTACACCGCAATGGCGTAAGCACCAAGTCTACATATCAAAGAGGTCTTTTATTCGGGTTTAGGCTAAAAAGGGTTAGTGAAACCTTTGTGCAAGTATCTTGTGTAAATCATAGTAGATCGCTGCCGCGAATCTTTGGGTTTACCAAAAACTCGGATGGTCACTACTTGTCAATACACACAATAAATACACTAAGTTTAAGGGTATGGATAAAACATGGGATTATTGAAAGGTAAGTGATGTTTAAGAATATACAAACTAGTCCAAGTCGATGGATCGAGTGTTATTAGCTTTTCTTCCTTGAATCATAACCTCGTAGTCTTTGAGAACTTCATTCTTTCGCGATAAATGCTTTATTTCATAGCTCATTGGCTATACATAAATCAATCGAAAGTTCATAAGGTATGGTTATCTTAAACACAAGAATAAACTTCTATTATAAATCAAATACTCTTAGGAAATGGTCATTACAAAAGGTAACTCATTCATAGACAAACAAGTCACAATTGTTTATAAACATCTAAACTTTCGTCCAGTTATAGGTTTACAAACAATCCGATTTGATGTTATAAAAGCATTCTCATTACAATCATACTTCTTGTTTCTTTGTTTAGTCAAGAATAATTATGGTAAAAACAATCATTCATAGACAAATGATTATAACTAGTTGAATAATAACAAATCTTTCGACCCTTGAAACTATTATCAATTAGTTAACCTTGACTCAACAAATGTCACTATGAAACTTAAGGTACAATTGGTTCTTAGGATTGACTTGAAATTGAATTAAAACATGTTATCACAATCATAACTATCACTAAGCATAAAACATCATCAAAACAAGTGTAAAAAGGTTACTAGCTACTCATAACAAACATGCAAATACACTCAGAATATTTAATATAAGAATCCATGGTTTTAAGTCTTACAATGCTTTGAAATTGATAACAAATGACAAGGTATTGATAACCTAAGTATTGGTGATGATTTCCTGAGATTTTGGGCTTCAAATTTTGCTTCTTTGGTTCTCCAAATGTTCCTGGTTCTTTCTGCACGAATTTTGCCTTCTTTGAGAGCTTGATGATGATAATAATTGAGAGTAATGATGAGAGTAATTGTTCTCTTCAATTGTGTCTTGAATGGTGTACTCTAGAGGTCCTTTTAGGCTTGTCAAATACTCCTAGCAATCAATAGGATCATAAATGCTAGAACTTGGACAACAAGACACTAAGAAGAGCCTAGAACTTTGAGACAAAAGACCAAGATTCGTGCACAAAAAGTTATAATATTTCAGCAGAAATGTCCATCCGATCGGTTGCGGGTTGCTACCGATCGGATGGGAGTGGTAATAATGACTATCCGGTCGG
>LBNU01025262.1:10691-41128 GCA_014162995.1 Artemisia annua
ATTCTGGATTTGCCCTACTACATCTGGCTTTTCGTGACTGACTGCTGGTGCTCAATACACGCCCTTTCACATTATTTTGGGAGTGATCATCCATGGTTACTATGATTTGCCTACTGACTTCTGGGTTTTCTGCGTGACTGCGTGTGTGTAGCAAAACACGCCTTTCACATTATTTTGGTAGTTGATCACTCGCATGGTTACTATACGAAGACCTTTGTTTTGCTTGTTGTTTTTGACGGCTCGTGGGTGAATAGCTAAATAATCTAGATCTTTTCTATTCTTATCATCATTATTATCCTTTTGTTTCCCCAATGCAACCTATATTCCTAGTTCTTTGTTGGTTTCACTTAACTTTATATTTTTTATGTTATGTTTCAATAATCTTTCTTTAGAATACATTAAATATTGATATACATTATCGTCCATATGTTCATTACTTGAGATTTTAACCTCTAGGTTTATTTTCTGTTCCTGCGCTCACTCCAAGTTTCCCGTCTGGGCCTCTTTTTATGGCTTCTTTGTTTTGGCAGCATCCTTTTAATCCTGCAGTTCATCATATATGACGAGTTTTTACCATTAGTGAAGCACTGTGTCATTATGATTATCATGGTTTACTATGGATCGATGATGAGTTATTCTATATATTTTGTGTACTCCTCTTAGAATAGAACATCACTCTGAGCACGTCCCGGATTGATGAATGAGACATTTCTGCGGACGGGTGAGAGGTTTAATCATTACATTTCAGCTCTAATGAGAATTTTCATAGTGTAGTTTAGAAGAATTTAATGTATATCCTTGTAATTATATCTTCAATAAATCCCACTGTTTGTAAAATTTGCCGTATGATATTGGGCTTATTAGAATACTCTTAGCAAGTTGAGCAACACTTTGGAAATCGTTCTCTTTTATTGTGGCATGTTATTACCATTAGAGCTATTTTACAGTTCCCTGACTCTTTTTTTTTAAACTCATGTATGCCAACCTTTCTGTGCCCATCGATTAAGATTCTTTAGGATGTGATTCATATCTTATATTGTAGATGTTCTTCTTTTGCTAATTTTTATGTTACTTCATGCGCCTTCGTATTGAGATTGAGTAATATACAAATCCCTGTATCTAGTCAGTCTAACGTTTCTAACCCTTGATATACTGTTTGTGAATAGAACTGCATAGATTCATGACTCATCTATATATATTTGTATATCAATACACACTTTGAGATCTCACTTTCTGTTCCCCTATCTGGCCACAGCTCGTCTAACAACATGATGAAGTGTTAGGATATTTCAACTAAGTCAGTGCCCAAGGTCATTGTGATAAGTAGTGTGGATGCCATAATACCTTCTCTTTGGACGCCTTAAGCCGCTTTAACCATACATAACTTAATGGTATATATGGACCTGTGCAAGAAGTTGTATTTGGGACCATTAGGTCTTAACATTCAGATCATGTAGTTGTGAAAACCCAAAGTTATTAGAGTAAATAAACCGGCTATAGATAGGAGATTGCTTTTGTGCGTAAATCCCCTATATGAACTTAATTTATTGACCGTAAGGAATGGGTAGACTTTAGCAGATTTTCTATTCCACTTTATGCGTTGTACATCATTCTTGCCTCTTGAACCTATTGACTTTCGCTGATTAACATACTACTACAACTACTAGCTTCCTATTAACCCGTCGGTTTATTAATTTATAAGTTGGCTCTCTGTAATTAGTGTGTAAGAAAGATTTACTGATCTCTTATTATTGGGAGTTAGAAGAATTTTGCAATACCACACATCAGTATTATACTAATAACATAGTAAGGTCAGTATGTTTGTGAAACCACCAAAGGCACTTTAGGTTTCGAATTTGTCAATTTCCAATGGTAGGTTTAACTATGACCTTACGACTTTTGTTTATTTAGATTATGATTAATCTTCTATAGTCCTTTAAGAAACTTTGAAAACTCAGAATTACATTACATTATATGCAGTTTGTATACTCTCTTCAGTAATGTAATTGATCCATGTAGTTTACCCTTTCTTTGTGCCAATTTTGCAGAATCTACATCGCGAGGTTAAGACCCGTATTTGATGCCCGGTAAATACTTCAACTAATGTCTGTTTTTGTCTATTATCTTGCTTATATCTATGAGAATAAATAGTAGAATACCTCTTTTCTGTTAATAGCTTTATCTATCCGTTTGTATATGATTTTCGTTTATAAATTACCTTTACATTTACTATCTATTAACGCTTTAGTCCATTTCTGAACGTATGTTAGATCGCTCGGTTTCGCTGTTGCCAATTTATGAGAACCTCTCGGATAGATTTATAGTAGTATTTCCTTTCACTACGTATTTGAGTTCTACGTATAAGGAGTACTTTTAGCATGTTGTTCACTATGCTGCCTCTTCTCTTGAAGGTAACTTCGATTTGATTTTGAACAATCTCAGTGTAATAAAACTAAGATCGTTTGATTTCTGTGATTCAATATGTTTTGTGTCATTATATAATGGTTTGTAGATTTTTCTTAAGCATTTCGAGATTTCTCTCCTTCTTTCTCCTCTTTATATGGCTGTCGTGATATCATTTCTTTTAAGAAACATAAATTGCTACATATTTACAGTGAAAAGATGAAAGCAAAAGATAGCAAAAGAAAAGCTTGGACTTTGGTGGAAGTCAAGAATTAAACTTTAATTTCTTTTGCAAACACCACTAAAAGGTTTCAAAAAGAAACAGAAAAAAGCAAAGAGAATGTGGAGATTAATGTGAAATGCCATCACATCACCAATTCAATTATTTGATACTGTCATCCATTTTCTCTTCTTTAATATCAAATTTTTACTTTTACTAGCTACCAACAAGTACATTTCTCTCATATATTTTATATCTTCACGAGGTAAAAAGTAAAAACAACTAGGAGTAGTATCCTATAACTTATTATTTAAATAGTGTTGGAAACCTTCTTTTAGCCTAATGTGCATGTCGGAAACTCTTGTTCTAGGGTTTAGTTTTGAAGAGAAAAGAAAGGAAAGTAAAGAAGAGTTAAATAAATTTATATTTTTTTAGCTTTTTTTTTTTAATGAAAGAAAAAGAACTGATGAGTAGAGAAATAGAAGGAAATTTAGGATTAAAACTTTCCTTTCAAAAATGGGAAAAATTAAAAAGAAAGCAAAGTTAAACATGTCAAAAAAGGAAATTAACTCTACTTTTTGAATTTTAAACCTTTCAAGTATGGTATAATCGTAAATACATTAACTTTTTTTTTTTCATCAAAACACAAGAATACAAAAAAATATTATTTTTTTTTCTTTTCTTTTAACTCAAGAATACAAATATTTTTACCAACCTTTTATTTTTTATTTTTTATTATTTTTTTCCTCTCTTTTTTACTTTCTTTTCTTCTAAAAATCAAGAACGCAACGACGTATTTCTCAACTCTTATGTAACTAGGGATCGCAATGAGATGGGAAGTATTGGATGGTATTCCTCAACTCATATAACTCTAATAGGAATTCGAACTTCAATCCTAAATGGATTGAGTGGATCTCGATCGAATCCAATAGAACTAGATTTACTAATCATTCTTCACCTTCTCGTAAGTTTGACAAATTTACCTAACAGAAATAAAGAAAAAACTAAACCTAATTACTATATATATTAAATCCCGTTCACAACGTCGTCGTGTATGTAACAGTACATATGTTGGGCTCCAAGCTTTTTTTCCAACCCAAAACTTAAGCCTTAGCCCAAAAATGATGATGTTGATTAAATGTTACTCAAGGCCTGTCATCAACTTATGCCTTAGCCCAAAAGTGATGTGTTAATCAACTTCAATTCTTTTACCTGTCACATTTAATCAACTTCAGTTTTGGACATCATAACTTTTGAAGTTGATTAACTTTGAATGGCTACAAGCAGCATGTTTACCCATATGTGTTTAGATGTTTTTTTTTGTTACGAATTATTTGTTACTCTTATTGCCTACTATTTGACCAAGTATATATGTTTTATTTGAGGTGCTATAAATTTTATGCTTACTCTGTAACAAGTAGTTGAGAGACACAAACTATGCATGTAACACAACAAACAACCCACTTTCTACCCCAACGGCATGATGCGGCGGACCGACGCCCATCTCGTTTCTGGATTATAGTTTGACAAAATTACTTTGACAAAATTTACCTATAGGTGTATTAACAAAATCCAGCACATAAGTAACGAGGAGTATGGTTTTATCTATCATCCATTGAATTCTTTAGAATATTTTTGGTGACAAAATTATCATATAACACAAATGTAAGTAACTAAAATATGGTTACGTTTATAACTTTGAACATTATAAATTTGTTAATTATATCGATGATCAACTATAAGTCCAGCCCAAGTTTGATTCGCCCATTCCTAAAATTTCTACAGATTTTACTTCAAACAACAAGTCGACGAACCTTAAAAGTTTAGTTACATGTAGTGGGCTGATTCAGTCTGGGTTGGCCCGTTGCAAGCCCCAACATTTGGTGAGAAGTGTAATTTCTTTAGTTCATTCTTTTCGGTAAAGCATAATATGTCAATAAAAATTAAAAATGTACAAATCAATTCCCATAAACCAAAGGCGTATTTATGTCATGATGAATTTTGTTTTGATATCATGGACAAGAAACAAATAGATACAAGGATTATCTTACCTATAGAGGTGGAGACAGAAGGGGGCAGAGGTGCCGCCTAGCGAAAAAAATTATAATGTAAAATTTTAAAAGTATTTGCTTATTTTTATAATATGCCCGAACCAATTTCTAATGTAGTTTTAAAAGTTTTCAAAGTTTGCCCACTCGACTATAATTTTTTGGCTCTGTCTCATGTTGATGGACACACATTGAAAGCAATAGTTAGGAAACCTTGCGGGGACCAAGTGGAAAATTTAACTTGAATAAAGTAAATTAGGCATGAAATAAATGTAATGTTCGAGAAACGGTAGTAGTTACCTAATAAAAAGGTTAAGGATACCAGTTAAACAGACTCTCCATAACGTCAACTGCACAAATAGGGACAAAATCTACATTACTGCTAAATTGATTGCTCTTAGTTACAATTAGAATTTTGAAGGACAAAAAATAATTGTGTATAATGATTGAAACGTTTGAGGCTTAGAAACTACATGAGATAAAAGTGTCATGAATTGAAATGCTAATCCTTTAATTATATTACTCCGTATACTATAAAACGTTAATTGAAGTGAAACTTGGAGTCGGTATTGTAGCAAAGCCGTCGGATGAGAAGTCAGCTTAAGAGCATGTCCAACGGTAACGTGGGTGGGGTGTTAAAGTGGGTTTAACGCACGTTAATATGGCGTTAACCGTTGCATGATTCCACGTGAGTGAGGCGTTAACTTGGGACGTGAAATGCTTAACCCGGCGTGAAGTTTTTTGTTTTTTTTTTTTTTTTTTTTTTTTTTTTTTTTTTTTTTTTTTTTTTTTTTTTTTAGTAAATAAAATTTTTGTTTTTAGTTATTTGTTTGAATAAAAATGTCATTTGTTTTAATTTGTATTTTGTTTAAATAATTGGAAAAAATGATAAAAGTGGGCCCAAAATATTGAGTTAAGGTTGAGTTTTAAATAGGGGTGTTTTTTTTGTGAGTTAAGGTGAAAGTGTTAAAGCTGATGTGGCGCTGACGTGACACTGTGTTAAAGTTTAACCCAGTTTATTGATGTACATGCTCTAAGGGAGGAGGATGGCTAGGGTGCATTGTAGAGCCGCGGCTTGAGTCAGCACTGTTCACACGCCGAGTCGAGCCGATGGCTAAAAGGATTAAAAAATTTATAGTGGGTTTCCACTTAATGGTTCCCGCTATTTTTGTTGGTGGGTTTTCCACTAACTCGCAACTTAATCTATGAGATTAGCTGTATGTTGTACATATGTTTTCCATTATCGATTTTCTAGATGTTTTTTTATACGAAAATCAAATCTGATTTTCAATTGTTTTGTTTATTATACAAAAACTCAGACACACACAGGGGGTGTAGGTAAGAAAATTAGAGACGAAATTTATTTTACGCAAAAAAATTTATTATTTTGGGTTTCTTGATTTAGCTATTTGTGAAATTATTTTAGGGGTTTTAGTCGGGATGATTATTGATTTGTAGAACGCCTGATTATGCATGTTATGTCACTACAGTTAAGTAAAAGACTTAATCGAGCTGTTTGGGTTTTTTTTCCAGTGTTTGTGCATTTTATTTTGAATCATAGTTATTAAGTTCATTTTGGTTGATTACGCGTTTAAGTATTATTTTTTTTTTTAAAGTCTCTTGCTTGAAGTGATTAGTAGAATACTTGCTTATGCTTGTTCTTTGAAATTTGATTTGCATGTTGTAATTTTACAGATTTTATGGCCAACATGGGTAGTACTTTCTGGGCTATTATGGTTCGGTCATCCATTAAGTCCAAAAATTTGGCCTGGCAAAAGTCGAATTTCTTTATTTGCCTTTAAGTTTTAAGAGGGTGTTTCTTTTTTACTTAAAGGACAAAGATTGTGTAACTCATCAATTTAATATTATTATTTTGTTAAAAGGGACCCACTTTTTCCACTAATGGGTCTATATCCTCAAGGCAAAAAATTTAAGCCCCTCCCCAATAAGATGTTCATATAGGTGTGGACTCCACACATCCTCTTAGCTAACAAAAAAAAGAAACAACCCCTAACTTTGTTTAAAGGGACTTGGTTGAGGTGATAAGTATAACACTTGCTTATGCTTATCGTTTACGATTTGATTTGCATGTTGTAATTTTGCATATTTTATGGCTAATATGGGCAGTACTTGCTTCGCTATGGTGTTTTGGTCACCCAATAAGTTATAATTTTGGCCTCTCGGTTTTGCTTGATATTTAAAATTTGATTTGTGTGTTGTAGTTTTGCAGATTTTATGGTTGATATGGGTGGCACTTACTTGGCTATGATGGTTCGGTCACCCGATGAGTCATAATTTGGGTCTGGTGAAAATCAGATTTCTTGATCTCGTGTTTAATTTTGAATTTTCTTAAATGGTTTTGGTTCGGGTGATAGGTACAATATTTGGTTATGTTTAATGTTTAACATTTGGTTATCATGTTGTAATTTTGCAGATTTTCGTGTAACCTATGGTCATAAGTGCAAAAACTGTTTATGACATGCGTTTATAAGGTGTGTATGAGCTTTTTATAAGCCGTGGTCATAAGTTCTGATCTCATAAGTATTATGAATTGTGTAATTTTTTTTATAAATTGTTTGTATTTTTATTAATTGGTTTGGGTTTAACTGGAGTTTTCAGTTACCGTCAATAAGTGAGATCTTCCATTTTTTCTAAAGATACTGAAATTTGGTTAAAGGGGAGTACTTTGTATTGTTTCTTATATTGTTGTATTTTTTTACTTTATGCATGCTTAAACAGTGTTTGGGTTAGGCGTATTATGAGCATACAAATAGCTCATGCCCTAGTTTATGCTTATTTTGTCAGGTGCACATTACGTTGGAGGGTCGTTATTATTATATTTACTTTGTAATGTTTCTTATTTTGTCAGGTGCATGTTACTTTGGAGGGTCGTTATTGTTGTATTTTATTTTTAATTATGACAAACATATAACTCATACATAATACGTAATGTAACAAGTTACTAGTAACCATAAATCGTCAAAGCATACAATTACCATACCTCTCTACGTCTCGAGACTTCTCATGCTTCAACATAGGTTCGAATATGTGTTTATCATGTTGCATTATGATTAAACTATTTAATAAACCATTGAGAATGTCTAAAATATATTTTGGAGTCATTACGTATTCACAATCTCAATCATTATCTTTCAAATCTCATTTTATATTTCATACATGGTATGAACACGATTTTACAAACTAGCCCAATGATCAAAGTAGCATTTATTTCACATACATGCTTTCATCTTCTTGTAAAATCTCTTGCATCATGCATCCTAAATACTTACATCATTTTATAAAACATTGCACACTTTTCATAAACCTTCATGTAAACTTACACATAAAATGAATTTCACACAAGCAAAATATTTTATACACATGTGATCATCTATAAAGTATCCTCCTATTGGGAAGTAAATCCCATATAATCTTGCGCTTAGAAAGTTATTCTTATGACAAGAAACCAAAACCTTAGCACTTAACCATCTAGATGATATCTTCCCATTTAGGAATGTAGTCAATCAAAATCATGCATGGAACTAAGTACTTAAGTGAAAACCAAAGATTATTCATCCAAAAGACATCTTCCTTTTGGGAAACATACCAAGTGCAATCTTGCATTGAGAAATAGATCATCCATTTTTGTATAAGTCCAAGAACAAATGAGGAAAACATAACATGATATTTGCATGAAACATTCTTGGACCTTATATAGTATTAGAGTTAACATTTTTGGTCCTCGTGGTATACCGGGTATAACGGTTTTGGTCCAATAGTTTAAAATGTAACGGATCCAGTCCAAGATCCGACGACCCGTAACACTTTTGGTCCAATAGTTTTAAAAAAACGTGATATGACTAAAATACCCTCGAATTTACGCACAAAATTTGCACCATTCATCCCTGAGCTAACGGCCGTCAGTTCTGTTAGTTATCATGTGGCAACGTTAGTCCATTTAGCCAACAATCATTTGCATCGTTAGTCCTTTATACATTTTTGTCCCGTTCTTTCTTGTGTTTCTCATACGGTTTGTCAGTTATATACGTTTCTCCGTTTTTTGTCGTCTTTCGTCCGTTTTCTTACCCTGTTTGTCCGTTGTTACACACATATTTTTAATCCGTTTCTGTCCCATTTCATTCCTGTACGTTTCATCGGGTCTTGTCGTGTTAAGTTTTGTTCGCTTTTTTTCGTCCGTTTTTCTTACGTTTTCATATTTTTTTGTCCGTTTTAATACGTTTTAATCCGTTTTTATACGTTTTTGTTCGTTTTTATTACGTTTTAATCCGTTTTTATACGTTTTCATCCGTTTTTCTTACGTTTTCATATGTGTTTGTCCGTTTTAATCCGTTTTTATTCATTTTCGTCCGTTTTTCTTACGTTTTCATACCGTTTTTTTCGCTTTTTTTATGTTTTCGTCCGTTTTTCTTAAGTTTTCATACGATTTTGTCCGCTTTTTTATGTTTTCGTCCGTATTTCTTCGTTAGTAATTTTTTTTTGAATTTTATTTTTCAAAACTTTTTTTTTCAATTTTTTTTTCAATTTTTTTTTTCAAAATTTTTTTTAGAAAATATTTTAGATTTTTTTTTTCAAATGCTTTTTTTTCTAAAATTTTATAGAAAAACAAATTTTGAAAAAAAAAGTTATTAGAAAAAAATTTTCAATTATTTTTTTTTAATTTTTCAAAAAAAATTTTTTCTAAAATATTTGTTTCAAAATTTTTAAGAAAAAAAATTTTAGAATTTTTTTTTAGCGATAATATTTTTTGAAATTTTTTTTCAAAAATATTTTTTTTGAATTTTTTTTCTAATATTATTTTCGAAAAAAAAATTAGAAAAAAAATTGAGAAAAAAAGTTTTTGAAATTTTTTTGGAAACCTTTTTTAGCGAAAATATTTTTTTGAATTTTTTTTCAATTTTTTTTTCTAAAATTTTTTTCCGATTTTTTTTTAAAAAACAAAAATTGAAAAAAAAAAGTTTTTTAAAGTAACAAAACTGACGGCCGTTAGCTCAGGGACGAATGGTGCAAATTCTGTGCTTAACGGTGAGGGTATTTTAGTCATATCATGTTTTTTTAATTTAGTCAAACCTACGGTCAACGAAAATTGGACCAAAAGTGTTACGGGTCAGCGGGTTCTGGACTATATCCGTTACATTTTAAACTATTGAACCAAAACCGTTATACCCGATAAACCACGATGAACAAAAATGTAGTTAACTCATAGTATTATGTATTTAGCAAGTTTGGAAGGAATCTTGGCATTTATACATGCACATTTTCATGAATAACAAGCATGCAAAGATTTCAAATAAAACATGGGTGACCTATAAAAAACGGCTAGCAATCCGGGACTACAGCAGAGCGACGGATCCTTTTGCAGTAGGACGGTTCCCTTTATAAGGGATATGTGGATCCGACTGGACCTTTTAGAGTGTCCTCTTGCCTATTTAAGCAAGCCACTTGCATGCATATTTCTTTAACCCTTAGCATACATTTTCTACCATTTAGTCACCATTAAACCAAGCTTTTGCAATATAAAAGCACATATTCTCAAGTCTTTAAAACCCTCACTAACTCTTGATCATAATAGTTCTAACTCTCATTTGTTGCAAGCATATTTCCACTTAATGATCCATTACTATTCAACATCTTGTAACACAAACTATACACTAAACTAGAGGTGAGATGATTTATGTGTTTAGGCCTTAAAACACAAGGGTAATAGGTTTTGTGTGTTTAGCCTTATAACAGAAGGTTAGTAGGTTTGTTATATTAGGCCACAAAACATAACGGGTTTGGTTGTACCTGAAAAAGGATTCGATATCTAGCTTAGTATCGGTAAACATTGTAAGTGACGTTGTAAGTTTTCTCCGCCTAAAAGAGAGATTGTTGACTTAATGAAGTAACTCTCGAGTTGTATACCCGGAGAGTGTAGTAGTGCGAAAAGGAACTTCGTGATCGAACCACTGTAAATTATCGGGTCCATTTTGCTCTTTCTTTTACTGATTGTTTTGTGTTTATATTTGCATTGTGCTTATATTTATGTTGTGGTGATAAGTAGGGGAGAGCATCGGGTCAAACCCGACCCGACCTGACAAACCCAAAACCCGAAAATCGCCCAAAACCCAACCCGAAACCGAACCGAAAACTACTCGGGTCGGTTTCGGTCGGTTCGGTTCGTCGTGTTTGTCGGGTTTCGACCCGAACCGAACTAACATGAACCGAAGTTCTTGGAAAATCATAACCCGTCCCATAACCGAGTGTGGGTCGTATCGGGTCGAACGGGTTGGGTTTTCGGGTTAAATGATCACCCCATTGATAAGTTTTCTTTTTACTTTCTACTATCTTTACAATCGTAGAATTATAATTGTCACTTTTCAACTTAAGTTTTTAAATGAGAACTTATTTACCCTTTCCACACATATATCAACAGTCTAATTTCCTTCCTTTATTCCAAAAGTAAGAATGCACGTTATTTTATTCCTAATACTGTTTGCAGCTATATAAACAACGTATTCATTTAGTTCGTTCATAAATATTGTGTTGCTGTAGTCTATCACAACTATTATGGTGTATGTCTTGTTTTGGCTTAACTTGTTACCTCGTGTATTTTGTTTGGCAAGTCGGTTTCGATTTTGCCCATTATGTTCGATGTAACTTGTTGTGTTTAATTTACCTTCATTTGTGAGGAGTGATATGAAATCTCTGTTAAAAAAAAAATACTCCGTAAAATTTAGTTCGTTCATAAATATTGTGCAAGTTTTGTATAATCGTTAGCAGATTGGAAACGTATGCGTTCAACAAATATTAATATTGACGTCGCCCAACTTACATATAAATAATTTGCTTAAGCCTCCTCCATGACGGTGACCACTTTTATTTCTCTCTTAATGGACCACTATTTTCTTTCCACCTACGTTATATACTACCATGTTACCATACATATCTATGACATGTCATAATATTATAATTTGTTATTTAAAAATTATAACACCTTAGACCTTATCTTCTTATCCATGCTGCTTGATAAATGCCTCACCTTTACTCTTAAATTACAGAACCATGTTTTCTAGGGCGTGCAAAATGCGAGTTCCACTCACGAAAATTAAAAATTGTAATCAAAAAGAGCCGAAAAGAACCAAATCAAATTTCTAACGGAAACAAATTTGCGAAAATCAAACTGAACCGAATTAAGTATTTGATTTTCATTCGGTTATAGTTTTGGCGAAATGAAAACCGAACCGAACTGAAAACTGAATTCACACATACATACATATAAATACAACTTTATATATGTTTAGATTCGAAAAAAACGTTCAAACTTTTTCATAGTATAAATATAAAATTTTTTAAGCTTGATATTTTTTAGTGAAAAATTGTATGATTAAATAAATAAATAATTAAAAGTATGTAATTCGGGTTATTCGAGTTGGTTTTCGGTTCGGTTTAATTATATTTGAATTTGGTTCGGTTCAGTTTTTGGTTTCACACAAAAAAAATAGACAAAAATACACCGTTGGTCCCTAAACTTTCCCAAAAGCATCACAGGGAGTCCAAAGTTTGGATTTTCGTCGTCGTGCGTCCCTCCTCAAGTTTTTTTAGGCCGATTGCGTCCCTTGACCCGTTTTCCGTTAGTCAACGCCCAGTTATATCTCATCAAATCCCGTTATTTCTGTTAAATGACTATTTTGCCCGTATATAAAGTTATCCTATACCATTTTCTTCATTTCCTCCATCCTCTTACTCTCATTTCTCTGTATCAAAACCACCCTAACCCTAACCCCAAATCCAATTTCACTTGATGACCCCCAAATCCAATTTCACTTCAGAAAAATACACACATCTTCATATCGCAGCTGTTGTTGGCAACACCGCAGCTGTGGAGATCTTGGTGAATAGAAACCCAATGTTGTTGTATGCTGAGGACGTTGACGGGCTATTGCCAGTCCATAGAGCTCTTATTAATTCGCACAGAGAAACATTTTTATATTTGTTGGATGTCACGAAAGACAACCAGTTTTCGTGCGCAATCACTGGTAACATGGGCGTTACGCTTCTATCTAATGTTATATTTGCAGGATATTTCGGTGAGTTACACTGCTACATGTTTCCGTTACAAGTTTTGGCTATAGCAAGAAAAGTTGATGCCTTTGAGAGTGGATGCCGCCTGAATTTCATTTATAGGTTGATCTATAAATGTCAGGTTCTATTTCGTTTTGTTTTATAGTGTTATATTAGGAAAAACAACGTTGTGACTAGTTATGGCAATTCTCCCTTTGTGCTTATGAATGAATTGATATGGAGTATTAACTTGGACACTCACTATGTTGTATTGCTAATGGGTTAAGCAAAGAAAAATAACGAGGCACTTTCTCTCCTTTTGCTTGTGAATGGATTGATTTTATTTTATTCAAATATGGTAACACACCACAATTTTTTTGGACAAAAAGTTCATTGGGGTGACTCGAGTCAAACCAACCTGTTTCGACTTTGACCCTTTACAATTAACCGTTGTGCCACCTCTAGATGTGATTGTTGGTGTCATTTATTTGATGTGCGGATAAATAACTTACAACAGTTATAAGTATGCTAAATGGTGAAAATGAATTATCTTCCGTTTTGTTAACAAACTAAACATTATTCTACTATATTCACAAGAGGAGGCCATCTACATCGAATTATTTACACCATTTCTCCTTCACCCCATTTCAATGAATTTCAAATTTACATCTTTTCACTTCAAGTTAGTGAGACCTTTAAAATAACAAATGTTATGGTCAAAATAAATAAATCGTGTACCTTTTGTTCCTTGTGGCAGACGTTCCTTTGAAGTGGGAGAATCTAGACTCAAATAGGAAACATGGGAAGATGGCGCAATTTATCAAGTTTGATGACATGACGGATGTTACATCTAGTCATAGTGGTGGTGCTGATTCTGTTGGTTTCGCCCAAATGCCCAAGTTGCATAAGAATACATGCAGCTCAATCTTCTTCTGCTGAGAAGTTACTACTTGGTAGTTGGTACTTATACTAGACAATAGTGATTCATGAATTTTTTTAAGTTGTCATACATAGTTACTTAGGATGATTCTTTTCGACTAGTATCTCAAATTCATTATTTTTGTTAACATTGTTTCAAAACAAAATAAAGAGATCATTTAGAAGAATAGAACAGTAGTGGTATTGTGTTTTTTCTAATATTTTCGTTGTTTGAACTATGTCAGGCTATAAATGGTATTTGCCCCTCAAATTCTTGACAGTGTGCAGAATACAAATTCAGATGTCGTTGTGCTTTCCTTCGACACCTCACAAGTTGAATATGCGGTTGCGACTATTGCTAAGGGGCTGAGATGGGATTGCAATGTAGAAGCTACTGAAGATGGTAACGATAAGGAAAAAGATTTTATTCTGCAATAAGAAGCTTTGGTACTCGCAACAAAACTCATAGCAACAACACGATGAGATAGACTTGTCGTTTTTTCCAAGAAACCAGCAGATAGTCAATTTAATAATTGTAAATCTGTGTATTTTTATAGAGTGAAAAAGGTGACAAATGCATTCAAGTTTATAGTGACTAAATTTAGATCGAAAATTTCAACTTCTTTCGTTGTCTAATACTGTAATTTTGTAACTTTTTTTATCGACAAATGAATAACATGATTAGTTTGGTTGATATGGATCAAGTACTGTGTGTTGGTTGCCACATCTATGGATCATCCCAAAAAATTTTGTGGGTTTTTATATTGTGTGTGGGTATGAAAATGATGAATGAAGTTTATGTTTTTAGTGGAATGGTTTACAAGATTTAAAAATGATGATGATGTTAATTTTAGAGAGAGAAGCAGAAAGTTAGAGAGAGAAGCAGGAAAAAGAGATAATGAGAGGGTGGTGGTATTGATGGTAAAACTTTTTGATTAAATACACCGTTCGTCCCTAAAGTTGTACCACAAACATAAGTAACCAAAACGATGAAATGACTATTTTGCCCTCATGTGCAAGGCACATGGGGGGAAATAACAGACGTTGACTAACGGAAAATGGGTCAAGGGACGCAATCGGCCTCAAAAAACTTGAGGAGGGACGCACGGAGACGTTTTTAAAAATTTAAGGTGCATGGCGATGTTTCGTGGAAAGTTTAGGGACCAACGATGTATTTTGCTCAAAAAAATATTTAGCCGAACTAAGCGAACCGAATAACCCGAATAATTGAACTGATGAACACCCCTAATGTTTTTGCTCTTTTATATTACTCGCGTATAGCGTTAATTTGTGTATGTTATGAAAAAGTGAGTGCAAATTATAGTTAAGTATTTGATTATATAAAAGATTGAATTCCAACGTTTTTTTTTAATTATTTTATGAAAAAGTGAGTTGCTAGACAAGCGATTAAAAAACAAAAGGGTAAATTATAGTGTTGTTCCTTAAAGTTAAGGCGGACTTCGGATACAGTTCTTAGGTAACATTACATTTTTCACTCCCGCATGGTTTAAAACCCTAACCCTAGATAAAAATGTTGTTGGTTGCAAGGGTATTTTAGTGTTTTGAGCTTTTTTTTTAAACACCCTTGTTACATATTTTTATCCACATCCAAACAACCAATTCTTTAACATCTCTCATCTTCTTCAACCTCAAAACTCCCACCACTTCTATTACTACCGCCGCCACCATCACCACCACCATTATCTACCACCATACCCGAGACTAATCCGAGACTAACATGAAAGATTAATCCTACAAGTTATTTATTAAAATATAGCAAATATTAAGTTATATTTGATTTTTTTCTGTGTCTAGTTTTGAAACTAACATATTAAATATTTTCTTGGTAGAGGGTTTCTCGGTAAGTGTATTACTTCAAAAAACGCTTAAGTACAACGGATATGGGTGAAATCCAACATCTCATCCTTTTACATAGTCGGTAAAGCTAACATAATAAAACAACCTACTTCTATAGACGAAGTAACGACTATAAACTTGATTACATTGGACTCATCAAATCAAACATAAACTACTTTTTATTTTGACAGCGAACCTTGATGTTCGAAGTGTCACAAAAAATTGTTGATCTTCAGATATACCATACTCATCATCATCATCATATGGATCATAATCATCATCCAATGCTTGCTTCCTTTATTCGTACAGGCTCTTGGTCCCATATCCGCTTCCACTTCCCGATGCCATGAAATTTCTAGTTTTATCATCAACTTCTTTCACATCACTCTTACTATCGTCGAAAATATTCACATTTTTACCATGTGAACTCGATACCACATGAATACCTTCATTAGGGATGGTCAGCATAATAAGAGAAGGCACCTTATTGGGCATCAAACCTTCATCAAGTGGTTTGATACCAGCAGAAGTTGTATCCAAAGTAGCACTAGGATCCTCATTAGTCTGTATTCCATCATCAAATTCACTTAGAACCCTAAACACATTTGTTTTACTAAACACGTTAACATCTTTGGTTGTCTAGAATTAGGGCCTTCTAGTCGACTAGCGTTCACCCGATTCTGTACTCGCTAACTTACATAGGTTCATAGCCCTAGTTGACTAGTTCTACCTGTGGATACCTGATGCATTCCAAATGGTGGTTTTCTCCAAGAAACCCTAAAGAAGTTCGTGAAGCATCAAGATCAAGAAGAAGTCATTTCGTGCAACTGAAAAAAGGTCGAGGAGCTTACGCAATGCAAGATTAACAAGTAAGTATCCTTAACACCCTTCTTATGTGTTAGTTTGGTTGTCACCAGATTAGGAAATCTGACTAATTAGGGTTTTGACCGCATGACTTTTTTCTGTTTATTTTCCGTTATATGCTATACGGGTGACCACCAATTCTCTACAATATTACGATTGTAGAGAGAATGAAGGAGTTTTAAAAAGAGTAAAGAGTGCTGAGGAAAAGGATGTGAAAAACTGATCATATAAGATGCTTGTGATTGATTTTTAGAGACAAACCCTGGAAAAGACCAAAGTGTTATCGTGTGAAAGTCACGTGATGACTGTGACTAACCTTGACTAACAGCTGTTAGAAGAAAGGACCAATGGAGTTACGAATTGGAGACGTCGGGGAAGATTTATGTATTTATCAAGAAAATGACAAAACGTATTGTTTTGGTACAACAGGACCAATGGTGTATTTTAATCTAATTAAAATTAAAAAATTTCATATAAACTTATATACAAAAATATTTTGTGTTGTCAAACTAGAGTTCTGTCATCAATGATTGGACGAGAATGCTTCTTTATTGACGGGTGTGACCAGCCATAATATAAAATAGGCCTCATGACAACCGATCCTCCTTCTATATGTTTATGAAGAGTGTTTGATTATTGGTGGTACATCTAAGTTAGTAATATCTTTTTTGACATATATATATTTTTTTCCATTTTTTTTATTTTATTATTTTGTTTATATTACAAAACTATGAAAAAAAGTACAATACAGAAAATATAAAGTTTAATAAGTTAAAAATAGTAAAACACAAAAATGCGGTGGAAAAAATCATGCTGTTTTTTCATGTTAATAAAGTAGATAAAACTGTCAAAAAAGATTCGAAACCAATATTTAAAAATTTAAAAGTAAAAAATATTTTAAAATCAAGAAATTCGAAACGAAAAAAACATATAAAAGTGTGTTTTTCTGTCAATAAAACGGGTGTTAGGGGGTATTAGACCCTTATTAATCGGTGGTTATAGACCAGAGAAATATTTGATTTGACAAAGTGATATTCACGTTTAAACACAGACACGCAGATTGATATATACAGTCTTATGTATTTAAGCTATTGTATCTTTACAAATCTTAGGTTCAGAAAAAGATCAGTATAACAATGTTTTTCCTTTCTTGAGATGCATGTATAACTTATATTTTTCTAACGAAAAAAAATCTTAAAGGTTGACACCTATATAACCTACATGGCTACATGCATAACCATTAATACAATAGATACATCTTTAACCTGTTAATTGATGGATAATTGAGTTTGTGATGAATCCCAAGGATTTGCAGAAATATTTCTAACAGCTAGGCAATAGAATCCATCCTACAACTTGCTATAAGAGCTTAAAGGATGTGAAAACGTATATCCAAAATTGAAGGACGCATCACCCGTTTACAAAAACTTGGTGATCTCAAATTTCAAAATCGTTGAGAAACATACTCATTGATTTTCGTTATATAAAATAAACAGAACATTAAGAAGACTAAAAAGAAGAAGAAAGAAACCATGAAGAAGCTAAACCATACTTATCTCTTGATTGATGTTACAAACTTACAACTAAATTTTCATCTAAGAATACTTATACCATCACAATCATAATTAGAAAAACCTTTAAAAAACCATCAACTTGTATTATAATCCCTTCGGATTAATTAATACATACATCCTCTCTATCTATAACTTATATATCCTTTCTTATAAAGAAGAAAAATAAAAATAAAAAAAACCATCCATATCAATAAATAATATTGGTTCAATTCTTATGTCACCCTTAATTTTCATCCGATGATTCCGGACTAGGGTATTCATTCAAGTCCGGGTTTAAACAAACCCGGCCAGAGTACGATTCACTAGCAGACCCGTTCTGGGTCTGCAGGGCGTCAACTTTAGCTCCAACTTCAGTTGCTTTTTTTCTTATAGAAGCAGCTGATAAATCATGGAGATAGCCATCCTCCCCTATAGAATCGGGAAAATTTAACCGCGCAGTGGGCCCGCGGAGGTAAAACACCGCGGTATCATATGCGCGGGCTGCGGCTATAGGGGAGGAGTAAGAACCTAGCCAGATACGCGAACGTTTATTAGGTTCGCGTATCTCGGCGACCCACTTGCCCCACTTCCTCATCCTTATTCCTCTATAGGGTTTGTTGACATCGTTTTTCTTTCTTTTTTCGCCACTAGAAGTTGGTGAACATGGTGAGCATCCGGCGTGTGCTTCCATGTGTCGTGACGGCGTTGACTTAAGGGAGAGAAACTAGGTGGAGAAGAAGGGAGAAAGGTTGTATTATGAATCTTTGAAACAAAGAAAGACAAGTGTTTTATATATACATGGGATGGGACTATGGGAGTGTATAATATTTTTTAAGATTTTTTTTTTTCTTTTAGAAGTTTAATGGAGTATGCGATAATTATTAATGGCTATGTAGGGATCCAATTAAATGGAAATACAATTGGTTTAAACTGAAGGCAGCTTGACTTTTCGGAACTTGGAGGAATCAGGAATGTAATGTAACAATAAATGTTGATGTTAATATTGTGTATGCTAGCGAGATGCTTTTTTCTTCTTTTTCCACTCTTATTTATTTAGAGTAAATTGCATTTTTGGTCCCTGTGGTTTGGCCAAATTGCAGTTTGGTCCCTATCCTTTTGAAAGTGCAATGATGGTCCCCATTTTGAAGTTTTGGCTGCATGTTTAGTCCCTAACCAAAGTTAAATGACTAAAATACCCTTGTCTTCTTCTTTTTCTATTTCTTTTCAGTTTTCTTTCCTTCTTTTAATATCAACAAATTAAAATACTACCATATAATCATAAAAAAACCACACACACACAAACACAAAACACAAAAACTCTTGATTCTTCAAGATCCATCATCTCACCACCACCACTGACAACACAATCAAAACACAGAACGATTTGATTAACACAATCAAAACACAGAACAGTTTGATCAACACAATCTGACCTACATATTTACTCGTTTTTTTTTTTCACAAACACCAACACAAGCTCTATCTATCATCGTAAATATCTTCGATCTACACTGGGTGGTGTGTCAGGCGGCGTCAGGAGGCAGGAAACAAAAACAACATAGGCGCCGGCAGGTGGCTTCGGTGACTGGCGGCTTGTGATTGTATTAGGCGGCAGGTGACAGGCACAAGAAACAACACTGCCACGACCATTTAATTATGAAGAAATTGAATTTGGGCTTTTTTTATTGGGGCTAATTAGTGAAATTGAAATAAAGGTTTTGTTTATTGGGTGTTAAAAGTGTATGATCTTGGTTTAATTTGATTATAGTTATGAATTGAGTGGTTAATTACTGAAGTTTGACTTTTTAAGATCATGGTTTGACTTTTTCTTATAACAGTTTTGTTAAAAAAATTGGTTCCAATAAAAAACACCCACATGAAATTTGTTTAAGAGTGATATGTATATCTTTACATTTGCATATCCAGTAGACTGATTTGTGAATAAAAAACCTCTCTTCGCTAAAAAAAACCTCCTAGTAAACTGATTCGTAAAAAGATATGCATATCTTTTTACATTTGACTCATCCATTTGTGATTTGACACCTTAAATAGCCTAATGAGTATGAATTTTGACTCTTTAGAAGATAGGGAAAAAAATGTAGGGTGGATAGTGATAATGTTAATTGAGGTTTTGATTGTGGTTTGCTTTTGTGTAAGATCTTTGACTGAAAATGGGGGTTTTGATTGTGATATGTTTTAGGTTTTGTTGCTGTTCTTGGTTCTTGGTTGTTGTTTTTCTTGGTTTTGACTAGTGTGGTAGTTTTTTTTATTTGTTGATATTAAAAGAAAAAAAGAAAACTGGAAAGAAAATAGAAAAAGAAGAAGACAAGGGTATTTTAGTCATTTAACTTTGCTCAGGGACCAAACATGCAGCCGAAACTTTAAAATGGGGACCATCGTTGCACTTTCGAAAGGATAGGAACCAAACCTGCAATTTGGCCAAAACACAGGGACCAAAAATGCAATTTACTCATTTATTTATTTATATTTATTTTTTCGCAATGAATGTTCAGTTTCAATATACACAAAATTTTAAAATTTTTTACAAACTACACCATCCACCAATCAAATGTTACATTTTTTCATCAGAACCTCTTCTAATTAGCTGAAATATGAAGTTACCATTTATTTTGAACAATCTTAAAATAATAATCGGAGCACTTATTATATAACAGAGATAGTAACACATTTGAGAAAACTATAGAGAAACAAACTAAGTCTCCATCATTTGAACCTATTTAAAACCTTGAATAAAATTTAAATTTACCTTGACGAAATTGAAATGAAGAAAGTCACATTGATCATAAGAGCACTCACAACCCTAACGCAGGCATCGCGTTAAGAGTGCTTTAATGTGCGTTAATGCAGCGTTAGCCACACNAAAATTTAAAAAAATATCAAAAGCATTTTCCCGCCACTATAAATACCAACTAAACACATAATTTTTTTTCACACATCCTCTACTAATTCTCAAGTCTTTATACTTCCTCTTCACAATGGATCCAAATCAAAGTGCCGAATTATCTCGGAGCTGGTCAGACATAGATAACGAATCTGATATCGATTTTATGATTGCCACGTACGAGTATCAGCAACGCTTAGAACAAGAAGCAGCTCATCCTCAAGTGGCTCATACCCACATATTCCGTGAACGTAAGCTTGCCGAAGAACATTTGCTAAACGACTATTTCGTTCAAGGTTGTAAGTATACGCCCCGTAATTTTCGTAGAAGATTTCGTATGAGCCGGAAACTATTTCTAGAAATAGTCAAAGGTATTGAATCTTATGAATCTGATCCTCTTCCAGATCATTTTAAATACTTTAATGTAGGACCCGACGCTACAGGTCGAATGAGTATTAGTGTTCTTATGAAGTGTACATCTGCTATACGCCAATTGGCGTATGGCAGCTCACCCGATGCGTTTGATGAGTATTTGCAAATGGGTGAGCGTACTTCACGTGATTGTCTTGATAATTTTAACATGTGTGTTATGGATTTGTTTATGCCGGAGTTTTTAAGAAAACCAACATGGTTCGAAGTTTAAAGTATTTACGAAAAGCGTGTGCGTGAACATGGTTTTCCGGGAATGCTTGGTAGCATTGATTGCATGCATTGGGCGTGGAAAAATTGTCCGGTGGCTTGGCAAGGGCAGTTTGGTAGGGGTGATAAAAGATACCCAACAATAATGCTTGAAGCTGTTGCTTCGCAAGATTTATAGATTTGGCATGTATTTTTTGGGATGGCAGGGCAAATAATGATATTCATGTTTTAGATAACTCTAATTTATTCGACTACATTCTTGCTAACGAAGCCCCAAGAGCACCCTATATGGTAAATGGAAGAAGGTATGAACAGGGGTATTACTTAGTTGACGGAATTTACCCATAATGGGCAACTTTCGTCAAATCCTTCTCGGCAACGACTGAAGAAAAACATGGTTATTTTAAAAGAAAGCAAGAAAGTACCCGAAAGAATTTGAACGTGCTTTTGGTTTGCTTCAAGGACGTTGGGGTATACTACAACAATCGACACGTGCACTCGAAATTGTCAAGATGCAACGAATCATGTATACCTGCATTATTTTGCATAACATGATTTTAAAAGATCAAAAGTTTACACTCTGTGAGTATGGCGAAATGTGGGTAGATCTGGCACCAGTGCACCACGTTTGAGGCGAGAAAGGTGGGTCGACAGATGTGATACCCAGCGTCGCAAGGCAAGGGAAATGCGCGACCAAGAAATGCATACTCAACTCCAACGAGACCTTATGGAGCATGTTTGGCAGAAACATCTTCAACGGCAACAACAACAACAGGAAGAAGAATAATTCGAAGATGATGAATAAGTAGTTCTAATTCGTATGATTTAAATTTCCTATGTTTCGGTTTTTTTTAATCGTTGTAATTTTTATTTTAAGTTTTTTTATATTTCGTATTGTAATGTTTAAGANAGGTTTCGTATGAGCCGGAAACTATTTCTAGAAATAGTCAAAGGTATTGAATCTTATGAATCTGATCCTTTTCCAGATCATTTTAAATACTTTAATGTAGGACCCGACGCTACAGGTCGAATGAGTATTAGTGTTCTTATGAAGTGTACATCTGCTATACGCCAATTGGCGTATGGCAGCTCACCCGATGCGTTTGATGAGTATTTGCAAATGGGTGAGCGTACTTCACGTGATTGTCTTGATAATTTTAACATGTGTGTTATGGATTTGTTTATGCCGGAGTTTTTAAGAAAACCAACATGGTCCGAAGTTTAAAGTATTTACGAAAAGCGTGAGCGTGATCATGGTTTTCCGGGAATGCTTGGTAGCATTGATTGCATGCATTGGGCGTGGAAAAATTGTCTGGTGGCTTGGCAAGGGCAATTTGGTAGGGGTGATAAAAGGTACCCAACAATAACGCTTGAAGCTGTTGCTTCGCAAGATTTATGGATTTGGCATGTATTTTTTGGGATGGCAGGGCAAATAATGATATCATGTTTTAGATAACTCTAATTTATTCGACTACATTCTTGCTAACGAAGCCCCAAGAGCACCCTATATGGTAAATGGAAGAAGGTATGAACAGGGGTATTACTTAGCTGACGGAATTTACCCATAATGGGCAACTTTCGTCAAATCCTTCTCGGCAACGACTGAAGAAAAACATGGTTATTTTAAAAGAAAGCAAGAAAGTACCCGAAAGAATTCGAACGTGCTTTTGGTTTGCTT
The DNA here is from genome assembly GCA_014162995.1 of Artemisia annua. Lineage (NCBI taxonomy): Eukaryota > Viridiplantae > Streptophyta > Magnoliopsida > Asterales > Asteraceae > Artemisia > Artemisia annua. Next base: position 33,835 of record LBNU01025262.1, read on the forward strand.
CAAGGATGTTGGGGTATACTACAACAATCGGCACGTGCACTGGAAATTGTCAAGATGCAACGAATCATGTATACCTGCATTATTTTGCATAACATGATTTTAAAAGATCAAAAGTTTACACTCTGTGAGTATGGCGAAATGTGGGTAGATCTGGCACCAGTGCACCACGTTTGAGGCGAGAAAGGTGGGTCGACAGATGTGATACCCAGCGTTGCAAGGCAAGAGAAATGCGCGACCAAGAAATGCATACTTAACTCCAATGAGACCTTATGGAGCATGTTTGGTAGAAACATCTTCAACGGCAACAACAACAACAGGAAGAAGAATAATTCGAAGATGATGAATAAGTAGTTCTAATTTGTATGGTTTAAATTTCCTATGTTTCGGTTTTTTTAATCGTTGTAATTTTTATTTTAAGTTTTTTTATATTTCATATTGTAATGTTTAAGATTTAATGTTATGTGGTTTATTAAATGAATTGTTAGTTTTAGTTTAGGGGTTGAATTTAAAAATAGTTGAGTTAAAGATGAGTTAGGGTTGAGTTATGATTGCAGTTGTTTTTTTTAGTTAAAGCTCATGTGGCGCTAACGTGACACTGTGTTAAAATTTACCTGTGTTATAAATGCTAATGCTCTAAATGGTGTTCCTTTGATTAAGACAAACATCTTTTTTAGTATCACCACTTTAATTTCAAAAAAAATGCTTAAGTTAGCCCAAATCTTTAACTATAACTTTGTTTTCAGAAAAACTTTAAAATTTTCAATTTCAACAAGAATATTTTCAGACTAATGATAATATCATCCACATAAACAAGTAATGCAATATACAGACCATTATCAGACTTAGTAAATAAAGATTAATCAACTTTACTCTGACTAAATCCGTTTAAGCAAAAGTAAGTTTAGCATTCCATTTTCAAAAGGCATATTTTAAACAATACAAAAGAAAAGGAAAAAAAATAGTCTGCAAACTTTGGTTTCATCAGAAGAAAAATAACCCTGAGGTAAAATCATATAAATAGTCTTTGCAAGATCACCATATAAAAACATTGTTAACATCTAACTGAAACACAAACCAATTTTTCTGCACAACAAGATTTATTAAACACCTAACAATCACCATCTTAACAACAGGAGATAAGGTTCATCATAATCAATACATTCTTTTTGATTATATCATTTTGCTACAAGCCTAGCTTATATCTTTCAATTTTTTCATTAGACTTGTTTTTAACTTTGTACACCCAATTACAACCTATAGTTTTTTATTCTTAAGTAAATCAGTTAATTACCAAGTATTATTCTAAGCAATCTTCTATTTCATTATACATGGAACTTGTCCAATTATTATGTATTAATGCTTCAAAAAAAGATTTTGGTTCTACACTTTTGTTAAGCTGCGTAACAAAGCAAAAAACTTTCAGACATCAACTTAGGGTAATTAACATATTTTTCCAAACCACATTTGACTTTAGTGTCAACTACAAAATCATTAAAGTTGTTTGGAAAAACAGTTGGACTAGAAGACCTTCTTAAGTTTAACATCTTGAGCATCAGTGTTTTGATTATCTTTTACATTACCGTCAGATTCATTCAAATTTTCTTCAAGTGTTGATGTCCTCTCATATTATTTGCAGAGTTGTTGTGACTGTTATTAAGTGGTGAACTATCATTACCGCTAATACAGAATTCACTAGCAGTTTCAAAATCACTACAAGATGAAGAGATGAACTACTTTCACTTTGTGATAAACTATTACTATTTTGCTTGGACCTTAACTCTCATCATCATAAAATTTAAGATTTTTTAAAGAAAAACTTTTTCAAAAAACTTAGGATGTGTTTAGTAATGGAAAACTCCTTTGTTTTCCAGAAAGATTTTCCTATAAAACCTAAGAAAATAAAAAACGCGTTCAAATTAGGTTTTTTTTTTCTTTTTTTTTGAAAGATGAAAAACCTGTTTTCTAAGTTTATAACTAAGTCTTAAAAAACTCCTTTTATGAGTTCTCCATAAGTTTTCCATTTTGGAAAACCATATCTAAACACGTTTTCAAGTGTCCTCTAGAGAAAGAATAAATCTCCCATTCTCAAGAAAACTGAAAAGTGAAAACTAAGAAAACTTTTCCATTACTAAATACAACCAAATATTCTTAAATGAGAGAGAGTGAGACTTGTATATATCAATTCAAAAAGAGATTTTCCATTTAGCACAGAAGAAGGCAATTTGTTAATCAAATCAATAGCAGTTAAAATACACTTAGTCCATAGTTTCAAAGGTATCCCTCCTGAAAAATAAGGGATGTATCAACATGTAAAAGATGCATATGTTTCATCTCAACAATTTCATTTTGTTGTGGAGTGTAAGCACAAGAAATCTAATGAATAATACCCTAATTTTCACATAATTATTTATAGTTTAATTAACAAACTCAGTAGCATTATCACTTCTGAAAATCTTAATTTTCTTGTTAAATTGATTTTCTATCAGATTATAAAACACAATTATATAATAAGGCACATCATCTTTAGTTTCAAAACCACATCATGTAATGTATCTCTAAACAATATATTACTTCTGATTAGCATATAAACTTCATCTAATCACATTAAAAATTGCATCTACTTAAGAAGTTGATTATGTTTCTTAAAAATATCAGCAGCATGACCGGTACATCTAGGTAGCAGTAAAGGTTTTTACAACCGGTAAATATATTACTACAAAAAATTATTAAGTACAAGGATGTGAGTGAATCCCACATCTCAGCTCGTTATATAAACGGAAAACAGACGCACCATTTGTGCTTCAAACAAAACTTATCATAAACTTATAAAAACTACTAGATTGAATTTGACTCAAAATGACACCAAATATAACCTATCATCTAATTTGCACTCAAAGGTTGATATCAAACGCCATACAAAATGCAATTTGCCCTTCCATTATGTTCGATACCACTTCATCATAACCCTCATACAAGTCATACTAAAAGTCAAGCTCTTCACGTAGACTTGGGTCATTAGTTCCACTACTATGTCGTTTACATGAAGAGGCCATAAATTGAGAAGTTTCATTAATATCCTTTTCAACATCCCTCTTCAAATTACCAGCTTATAAACCCATTCAGGTACTAAGCATAGAACCTGATTCCACAAATCAAGGAAATTATTAAGGAACCATCTAAACTCTTTTATCCTAAAAACTCATTTTCATCATCGCCCAATAAATGAGAAGTTAGAGATCCCTCATCCAACGTGTTCATTTCATTAACACTATCACCTTTGTTTCACACCCCAAATGGATGAGAAGGAAGAGCAAAAGATTGTAAAGGTTGAGGAAGAAGAGGAGGTAAGTGAAGAAGAAGAAGAGCTTGATGAAATTGAGTCTTCCGTAGATTTGATAGACGAGTCGGCCTATGATCACTAACTGATGAAACATCAAAGTAATTTATAAACACCGACCATGGGATTAAAAGAGGCGATTCACACCACATAAAAATAAGTTGTATGACTGTTCACAAATATGTAGCTAAAGCTTATATTGATTTTGATCTTCCCATGAATGTAAAGTAAGTAACTTTGTAGGAAGGCCAAAAAATGTGTGTGTGCTTGTAGGGATTTTCACTTACTTAGTAGAGTTTATGATCTTGGAAGATGATGAAAATTCATTAACCCTAGGCTATCTCATGTTGTACTAGGCATGCCTTTTGTTGAAACTTCTAATTTATTTTGATATATTGGAAGGAACGGTCACATTCACGAATGAAATGAGATAGATTACTTATAGAATCCATGTAAGATTCCATATTATAGGAGTATCTCGTTTTGATCATGGTAATTTGGAATCACAATTGTTGATAAGTGATGATGGATCTATTGGAATAGATCGAGTTTTTTTGCCTACAACAAAGTACAAATAATAAATATTGTAGAGATTTACATAGAAGACTCCTTGATAGGAATGAATCGGAACCATGGACTCTAATGTGATGATCACATTGGACAGAATTGAATATACGACTATTGAACATCATGCCTTGTTTGCATCTAACATTCATATATTCTATAAAGCTTGTACTTGATTTGGACATCGTGAATGTTGAGACATGAGCAAGTCTGGAATTAAACACTCTAGAATGCTATAACGATTATATTTTAATATCTTGGAGATGTTAAGGAATATTCTTAATTTATAGATTTATGGACGATTAGTGTGTATTGATATACTGACACTAGTCTCCAAGCTAGTCGAGATGATGCTTAAACTAGGTGAGATGATGATCGATTATAATAATACTATATCTTTACCTTGAGAGGAAAAGAAGTTGTCATAATAGGCTCTTGGGAGCTCTATCCATAATACAAAATAAAACTTCTTTGGAAGCAACTCTGGGCTATTTGGATTAGCAAATACAAGTATCGATTTTGGTTAGATCTTGGTCTTAAGAATCTTGAGGAAATGCAATTCGTAAAACAAATGCAATTCCTAATTACTAGTGAACCTAGGGTTCAAGAGAATACCAGACACGTCTTTCGTAGGTTTCACTATATGTGATATTAGCGAAAGAAACATTCTAAGTTCACACATTAACAAAAATACGGATGATCTCTCAATAAAGCTCACGACTATTGTTTGTTTCTATATTCATGTACATGACTTTAGACTACGTTTTGATGATACCAAATTTGATAAGTAACGTTAGTAATGAAAATAATAGAACAATATATTAGCCTCATAATTGGAAAAAGAAATGTGTAGTATGTTCGTTTATCATTATGTTAACTAAGTTCTGTATTAACATGCTAATCCATGAGTACGTTGCAAAAGTATCTAAATCTTCATAGTCGGTCGACTTAAGGTAATATGATCTCATTAAAACTAATATGGAGTTTTGGTTATATTTTATTGTTGATAACTATGTATTCATGGCTAATGAATATTTGTTAAAACCAAATTCATATATTTTATTTTAGATAAAAATTGAAGCGACCGAACCCAAGTTTTACTATATGGATCAGCCTCAATAGTAAATCTTGACATGGTTTGTGTTCAAGTCTTTAGACATGAGATATATGTTTGCATTTGAATGTTAGACATATTATGCTTTGATACGTACGAAAGCTATTTGAACAAGGTATGTTATAACGCGCATGTTGGGCACAATATGGAATGCATGCAAATGGGCATACAATCAAATGAGTATATAATTTTTAACCAATTAAACAGAATATTTTTCTACTATTTTTTTTTTTTTTTTTTTTTATTTAAAAAGGGAAGTAGATAATTATTTTGAAATATTCTAAAAAGGAAATATGATTTATAATTTTGAGACGGAGGGAGCAATAAAATTGCTTATTTGTACTCATTTTAGTTGATATAAACTCTTACTCGGGTCGACCTGAACCCGAATTACCAAAATAATTTAACCGGATATCCGATTCTATTTAGTATTCGGGTTACTTGAGTTAATCCGAATAAAATTATTGACACGAGTAACTCAACCCGAATAAACTTACTTGGATTCGGGTCCGAGTTTTGACACCCTTAGCTGGGAGGGTTCTTTTTAGAATTTGTGTTACGAAATATTATAGGTTAAAAAATTGACGTGACCGACAGATAATATGCAGATAATACACTGTCGACCTAGCACTTTGAACTCGCACGAGTGTAAACAAGAATGACACGTGGACAAATAATATCATTTAAAATTTTCCCTCTCTCGTATTTTTCTATTTTATTTTCATTCTAATATCCATACTTCGTCTTTTCTACGACACGTAAACCCTTTTTTACGTGCATTTTTTGTTCTATTTTTCGTATAATATTTATAGTAATAGATAAGTAAGTATGTGTATGAAAATATAGGATGCGTGACGGCAAATATGACTTGGCGACGACGGCGGTGTTAAAACTAGTTACATTAAATATTTGCGGCTTTGACAACTATTAAAAACAAAAAAATACAACAAAGGCTGCATGTTTCTAAAGGAATTAAGGTCGGTGGTGGAAATTACTTTTCGTGTAAGATATGGTAACCAGAAAGTTCATTAATAGTATATGCCAAGGGGGCATGTATATGTTATATAGTTTTCATTCAATTATTATTATTATTAAATTAATACCGACATTCCTTCTTTTATTTTTTGTTTTTTCTATTCCACCTCCCTCATGCATCTTCTTCTTCTATGGCTGTCATGTAATTAGGTAAAAGGATAATATTTTTTGTTTCTGTTTAAAATCCACCACAAGGATCATGAAATCTTTTAGTGCCTTGTGTCACTCATTTTTCCGTCGACGTCTTATTTACTACGTAGATAATAATCTTTTAGTGGATTAGATTTATGTAAGTTTTTATTTGTCATCGTTCGTAATACCTCAATATCACATGCAATAATTGTATAAAAATAGCATGACCTACTACATACGTGTGTAACGTGTCTATACATTTTTTTCTCTGGAAGATAAAGTCGAACACACGTAATACATGAGAAATATTATAACTCCAAAAATTTTACAAAAGAATGTCTATGAAACGACATGACATGTTTATTTGCGAAAGTATTTTAGAGAGACAATTTAAAAGAAAAAGAGCGAATGACATTAATTCCAATTAAATTCATATCATGTCATTCATGTGCAACCATAACTATTTACACACAATATTCACCAACGCCCCTCATACCCACTACTCCAACCCGTACCCACAAACCAACATATCCTAACTGATAACCAGCTATCATATGCCACCTAAGTACGTCAGCCCCAAAATATATTCAGTATATATATCACCCACACTAAATACACTAGATATAGGCGTAATATAAGCTTACAATGGCTACTACAAAAATATACACGCTCTACACCAGACCCTACTAACTAGACTCACACATCCTGGCAAGCATTTTCTCGTAATACAGTCTCCATGTCATACGCGGCAGCACCCAACAAGCCATCACTCTTTATCTTTTGTAGACGTTTGAGATGCCAACAAGAATCACCTCTTAGTTGATAGACACCTGACTGATCCTCACGGGATCAACTATCTCCGGACAAAAGCCAAATTTGTCCATTAAAATACAACGATCAAGAAACTTGACATTCATGCGCTACAGACGCTTATCCATCTTCTTTCGCTGCTCTGACTAATTAGGAGGTATCCACCAGACCTCCATAATGCTCAACAATAGCCACACCTAATGGAGTTAACATAGGGGGAGAAGAACGCCTCTCTCCGATTAACTTTCTACGTGAATACCACACTGACTTCAAGATTTCTGTCAAGACCTCAGCTCGATATA